>VYZU01005038.1:66087-103475 GCA_013401355.1 Ceyx cyanopectus
CTTCCTTTCTTCCTTTCTTCCTTTCTTCCTTTCTTCCTTTCTTCCTTTCTTCCTTTCCGGACACTTCAGAATTAGACATCTGGACATTTCAGATTTAGGCTTGCAGCTCCTGCATTTAAAAGCTTACTCAGGTGCGCACTGAGCAGAGTGTCTTAGTATGAGCTGTACCTCTCTGATCTGTTTGTCTTTGGATGGCTGCTTCAGTGTTTGTTGCTTGTCTGGTGGAATAAAGCATGAAAGGTGACAACATGGGTGACAGAAGTTTTGAGCTCATGGAAATTAAGACTTCATTTATAGCATAGTAAGCATGAAACCCTTGTAGATCCTGTACAAGGACTGGCATGCTAGTGCTGCCAGGGAAATACCAGAAGTTGCTGTCACTCCCTTCCCAGTTCACATCATGGTGACCAACAGTAATCTACAAATGTTTTCTAACCATTCTCTTTTAGAAGTGTTTCCTGTTCACTCTCATCCCTAATGATCATCACTGGGCACAGTGAAATGAAACTGGAATGCCCTCACCACTATTTTGGCAAATGCTTAGCTTCCTATTTTATGAAGCACTAAAGTGATTCTGCCCTGTAATCTTTCATTTCAATAGTGAAAACCTGAATAGATGCCACTATTTAATGTAGTGAAAAATAATCACAGTGCTCATGAAAGCAAATATAACAGAAAATTCTTATACCAGAAGCTCTGCAGTAAACTACACTCCACTAACTTCATCTGCCATACTTTGGGGGGATGCAGGAGGCTTAGGATTTGTGCTCTGGCAACTCCTTTTTACTGGTCAACACAGTTTTAATTAATCACAGCTTACAGGCTGCATCTCAGATGGAAAAAGTAAAATCAGAGCATAGCTTTACAGGGAGTTTATATCTATTATGGTATTATGAAGGTAATTTTTTATTCCCTTTCTTCTGAACACGTGACTGTTTTATGATGTTAGATAATCAGTGGATCAATTCATGCATTTAAAAGTGAGTTCTCCATAATATGTCCAATTCATTAAATTTTTACAGACTTTTACACTAGAAAATGGGATTTGCCATTTGCCTTCTCAATACTTGTGCCAGTCCATAAATAGAGTGATGCATCATTACTTTAGGAAAAAACAAGTCAATGGGTTAATAATAAATCCTTTTTATTTTAGATTTTCATAAATACGTAAAACAAATTATGTCTTCTGCATCTGTACACTTTGAAATGTCTCTATTTACAGAGAGATACTTATTTTTACATTTGGGTAAATTATCTACTTTTTTTAATTTCAAAGTTGGAAAAAACTCCATCTGCTAATAGACATGTCCTTATTTCATGTCTTATTTTGGTTTATACCTGCATATGTTAGAACATACTCTAATGTCTCTGATATATAAATATATATATATATATATATCTAAGCTTTGGAACAGGATGCTTTTGGAGGCTGGGAATGGCCATCACAGTACACACTTGTCAGGAATATTTAGGTACAGTATTTAATGTACTTACATGGCAGAAAGCAACTTCTTTTTGTTCCTCCAGAACCAACTTTTTCAGGATTGCTAGCAAATAAAAAAGTTCAAAAAGCAAAGGTTTTGTGTGTGTGTCCCTGTATGGGAAAATGGAATACCCCTCTTCCCCTGGCAGTGATGTCATCCAAGATATGCTGCAGTTGAGGCTGGCATAGCTGGGGGAACAATGAAGTAGTTCAACTGATGTGTTATTCTAGAGGCTGAGATCTGTGCATGCCAATGTTCAAGTTACTACTGCTTGTGGCTGCCATGGGCTGTGTTCAATACTGGGCATTTTCTTGGGTCACTACTGAATTTCACTATCAAGGTATTTCCCTCAACACCCAGCAGAGATCCACAGTTCTGTTACTAGAAATCTTAGCATTCTGTACTGCATTTACTGAGAGAGATCACTCTTTGTTTTTCAGAGCTTCCATATGGCTGGGAGAAAATTGATGATCCCATTTATGGCACTTATTATGTTGAGTAAGTTCCCAAGTTCAATATTAAGTTGCTGTTAATATGTCATAAGCTAATATGAGGATCCTCTGCAGTGCTTACACTGGCAAGGCACTGGTGCAATTGCTGGCATGGTAAACTGCAGGTACAGAGGAATTCTCATTTATCAAAACAACTGATGTGTCCAAATGTACTTAGTGTGTCTGATAAATAGTGACTCAGCCATTCTCTTTCTCCAGGCTCTGGTTGCATCGTATCATTCCAAATGATACTTGCACAAAGATCATAAAGAAATGTTGTATTTTCTATGTAAGGTTTGAATATCCAGTGAGGTAAAGATCTTGTTAATCAAAGAGCAGAGCAAAGCATAATCATTTTAACTCAGTTAAGATCCTTTTCTGGGTAATTCTTCCATGCTGAAAATCAGAAGTTTACAATGTTTGTATCACAAGGCAGGTTATTTATATGCTGCAGATAAAATTTTAGGGATGTTGTGGTTTATTTTGTTACGAATGCAGCTGAAAATAAGATAATATAAATTTCTATTTGCACAGTGCAATCCTTGCTTTCATTTTTTAAAGCTTTTATTTTAGTCATAAAACAAAAAAGGATTCTTACTCTCCTGTGCAAAGGGCAACAGAAAGCTTTGTCTGTAGTACTAGGCAGAACATGTTCTGGTCAGTTCCTAAGTAAAATAAGTACATTAGAGAGATTATTTTCTCTGCTTTTTGTCTCAACACAGTGAATCAGACTTAAGTAAATATAGATTCAAACTTGTAATACCTGTTGAGAGTGGTCAGTTGTCACTCTGCTCTCTGCACAAAGTCTATGGCAGAGGAGGGAGAAAGCCAGTCCCCAGCACTGTGCAGCCAGCACTTAAACGGTTGACTAAGATCTACCCATTAGCTCCTCTTGGTAAAGAAGAGAGACCTTTAGAGAAGATGGCCTGTCCTAACACCTCTGTTTGGAATCCTGGCACTCACAGTAAATGTCCTGTAGTTGTTTCATACAAAACAAGCATTTAGTTTGTGTGTCACATTGTTCAGTCATCTCTCAGATCCATCCTGACCCTTTGCAGGATCTCTGCACTGGCACTGGGGCTGCAGCTCTCCCAGACCTCAGGATATGCTGCTATTAATATGCACAGCAGGGTGCTGGACACAGAGCTAAAAAAAAGCTGATTTCTGGAAGGTTAGAAGATTGAAAATCCTGTTTCTTTACTGCTGTACCAGCAGCAGCCTGTGGATGCCCAGGCACCTTCCCCAGACCTCCCACGAAGCAAACAAAACAAATGAAAGCAGCGTTTAGCCACTGCCCTGCTGACTCCTTCTGTCCCAGCCTCCAAATGCAGCAGCACCTGCTCTGCTTCTTTGTCCCCAGCTTCTTCCCTGCCCTCAGGTGACAGAGCCAGCAGCACCATCTGCTTTCCTGCTCAGCCCCAGTCAGCTTCAGCAGTCCAAATGCGAGCAAGAAAAGTCAATTTTTGAAGTCTCTCCACGATGCCATTAGATTTCTCTGTCTTTATGCCTGAGTTCTTTTACAATGTCCCCAAGTAGCTGGGGGCTGGAGTTCTTGTCTCTCTTTGTGTTAACCCTCTCTGAAGGTTTCTGCACATGCCATTACACAGCTGCTGGGTGTAAGTCTTCTGCCTCAGTAGCTTTTAGTGTATGTTGGTGAGTAACAGGTGTTGTGCAGTGTCTCTGCATCCGTCTCTCACTGAGACTCCCTTGGTTGGTAGGCAGCATTCTGGCACTGCTGAGCCTCACACTTCACTGCAGAGTCAGGGAAGGAACAGGGATTTATCTCCATTTCTTGTCCATCCACAGGTAAACAGACGCCAGGCACCAGGCCCAGATGTTCTTATGCAATTACATACTTGAGGCTGTTAGTGCCAAATTTATTAATCCTACCCCAGATAAGATTTGTGGAAAGATATATCAAACCTGCTGCAGGCTCACAGTGGCTGTTCACAGGATGGCATTAAAACTGCAGCCACGCTAAGTTCATAAGGAGTTTTATAGTCAGTGAAATGTAGCTGTACTTTAATTTGCTGTCTGAGCTCAATTAGTTTGAAACAAGGATTGCTTTCCATTTTTCATGCTAAAAAGTGGCAGTTATATCTTTTTTTTTTATTACCAGTATTTTTAGTATTCAACGGAAGAGTTAGTTTTTAACTAGATAAATCAGATTACAATCAACTCTCTTAACCATGTCATAAAAGTGGGTGAGTAAATCATGAAAAGTTAGGTTATGAGATTTCACACATTCAAGTCCAGCCCAACTTTACAGGCAGGCCTTTAAACCTGTCAGTGAAAGAGGGGCTTGTACTCTGCTCACTACAACATCTGTGTCCCGTGGGAAACGTGGAAGGATGTGCAATGAGCAGACTCGGGGCCCCTTATAAGGACCAGACATGTTCAGCTCCACTATTCTGAGATCAATAAAAAACAAACAAAAAACTCAAAGATCTTACTTGTAAAGTTGAGAGACTAATCACATATTTGCAAATTCTGTTAAAAAATAAGGTCTCTGCTATAACTTCCTCTTAATCATGCATGAGTAAAGGTGTGAGACATGCTAATTTTTATATGCCTTGTTATGCAGGTCCAGGCTTCATTTGCAAGGTGTAGACATTTGACATAAATGAGAAGTGTTTGCTATATGTGGGTTAACTTTCATGTAATTTTCTCTTAATTTATAAGCTAAGATCTAGAAGCACTTATCTGTGCAGGACTATGGAAAGAATGTGATTATTAGAGTGCACTGGGTCTTTCAGCATTCTAATTTCCAAAATAATATTTCACCCTTTAAGGATGATTAACTGCAACACAGAATTCAATTTCCAGACATGGTCTCCTTGATAGAGAAGCTAAATTAGACATACAGGTGTTTATTCTGGAAAAAAATATACCACCATGACTTACAATTTCTGACAACACTGTTACTACCCAAACACAAAAAGTCATTTCAGGTCTTTTTTGTCATTATGAAGTATTACTGAAAAATGTGAATGTAAAGAGGAGTCAGGCACTAAAGATTTATGCATCAGAATGTCCACCTTTTAGGCATCCTCTGAATAAATTTTTAGATCCTTAGAATAAATTTGGTGGGTTACAGCCAACCATTTCAATAGGTAGTCACAAACTAGCAAGGAAACCCCATGCAGTGAAGTAGTTAAGGAAAGGAGGTAGGTTAAACTCCTTCAGCTGATGCAGGTGCTTAGAGGTGGTACCACTTTCTCAGGGCTCAGTGTCTTGGCCTTCAGCTAAAATCTGCACACTGGGCATCCCTGCCACAAATCTCCTAAGGCTGTCTTTTCTGTTTTCTTAGGGACATCTAATGTGGAGCTCATTACAAAAACAACTTAACCTGGCCACATTCACTGATGAGATGTCAGTATTTAAACTTCACAGATAATTGCAGCCCAAGCCAGATCCTACCCCTGAGGGGTTGTCCCCAGCTAGCATACAGCAAAGAGAGGACAGCAGCAGCAACTACCTTCTCTCCTCTGCAGAGGGAAATTCGGGGTTCCAAGGAGTAGAAAGCAAACAAAAGGTAGCAGGATGTCTCTGTACAACCACAATGGCACAAACAGAAATTAGTTGGATACTTGTCTTTGGATTCAGCTTTCAATTTCAAATCCATTGTATGTATCAGGGAAGAGAAGTGCAGATAGAAATCCTCACTGAATTGGACACTGAGCAATGAACGATCACGGCCAAAATCTATTTAAACCACAAAAGCCATTTATTTGTCACTCTCTTTGAAACTCTTATTTGGCTTGCCTTAATAAGGCCTAGGTTAGTAATACCTATTTTGTATGCAGTTGAAGTATCTAGATGAAAGGCTAGAATGTCCTTTCAAGGGAACTACTTAGCTTAATAAATTCTTTCTCAGGTAAACTCAACAGTAGCAATTTTTCTGATTTAGCCATGAAGATCTATAACACTTCAAATTGCATGAAATTGAGGCGTTTAATGTCTTATCAGTCTAGGAGCATAAATCCAGTCTTGCTAGATAAAAAAACCTGATTATCAGTATAATTTTCTTTTCTTTGACTCCTCTTGGACGTAATATTTAGTGCAGTAGTTTGAATTTGTTGAAATTCTTGCCTTGTGCTTTGAGACTACTCAGTAACATAAAAGAGTCAAAATATGGAAACAAATTGGAGCTAAGATTTATTAAGGTTGCACCAACAACCTGAGGTGCTTCAGGTACCTCTGCTACTCTTCCTGCCTCATCTGCTAGGACAAAAATGTCATTTTCAAGCCAGGCATTACTGAAAATATTTCCATGTAAATGGGCTAAACCACAACCTAAACTCTCCCTAGAAGCTGCAGAGAGACAGTGGATGGCAGACTGTGGCTGTGTCAGTATCACCAGAACTGATGTTCCTTGAGCCACGGGCAACTAAAGGCCAAGGCAGCTCTTTAGAGCCTCAAAAAGAAGACATGATTCCTGTGTTGAAGCAATTAACCAGCTGTGTAGCAACCCTATTTTTAACCTTACCCACCACTAACATAAAACACACTAGATACTTTGCCCCATACCTGCTATTGGAAGTTGCTTCTCAATTTCACACTTCTGCTTGTAAGAATTGCAGGCTTGAAGTCCTGACATCCTTCATGCATTCTAGTGTTCACTTCCAAAGGTATTCATAGAATGCAGTTATATATCAGAATTAATTCTGCTTGACTAGAAGCTAAAACTCATTTGGTCTTTTATCACAGAAGACTCTCACTGCTCTTCCTATAAACATTTTTCTATGGATTCATTTTATTTGGTCGTGTGTGATCAAGACCTTATGTGTGTTTCACATGATGTTTCATCACTCCCTGTGCAATGGCAAAAGTATTTCTTCTGCAGTATTGAAATACATCACATGATAGGTGGCAGCATGAAAATTACCTTACTCCTGCTAATGGAAGGCATTGATAGTTACCCTCTTTAATGCATGTAGGTCTTGTCTTGCTGCATTGTTAGCTGGTGACATTTGTCTCCCATCATACATTTTTAGGTCTGCAATAGACTAAGCTGATGAAGATCCTGACAATTACAGCATGGTCTAACTAGAAAGCAAAAGTGTAGGAAGTTGAAGCCTAAAGTCTCTAACAGCTGAAGGAAGCAAAAGGGACTTTCTCTGCAGTGTAGATTAAAATTTATCAGAAAAACTATTAATCAAAATTGTAGAGCACGAGAGCAAGTTAGCAGCCACTTGAATGAGTTATAGCCATGTTAGCTAAGCAGCAACTCCAGAATTTATCACATTTACTTCCTCTCATTAAATCAAATATTCTTTTACATAACTGGAAATCTTGTCATGGCATTAACTCTGCCCACTAAATCCTGATTTTTCAAGAGTATTGCACTCTCACAGGACTTGCTGCCTTTCCTCTACCTCACTTCTTAATAGCAATTCCACTTTCTTTGAAAAAGGGGTAGGATCTGAATCCCAAGGGACCTGAAGAGTGCTTAATGTGGCATAAAAGGTCATTTCAATATAAATTGAAGGTATTCAACTCAACAACTCAATAAGAGTTTCAGAAGTTCCCAGGTCATCTCTCCAAGTGCTTAAAGCCCAAGACTAGGATTGGATTTTTGGAAGAACTCAATATATAGTAGTTTAGCAAGAACAAATAAGGAGTGACATGTTTGAAAACCTGCCCTTCTGTATTATATGTATTTATTTTTCCAGAACAACATTTGCAGCACAAGTCTCTTTTCTCACTTGTGATACTACCATGACCTTATCTTGTGGAGTCATTCACTTAGCCCTTTAAATTCTTCTGCCTTCTTCAGAAAGCATGTGAAACATATCAAAGGACAGGATTGTAGGATTACTTATTGATTGATAAAATGTGTGCTTTAAATTAAAGAGTTAAAATCAAGGCTATGATGAGAGTATGTAGCTAAGATACTAGTTCTAAGCAGAATATAAAAAACTGGCTGTGTAGTGACAGAGATGTACTCACTGACTTTTTGTAGGACATGTAAAACATCAAGAAAAAATGTGCCCATTAACTTTTATTATATTTCATATATTTCTCTCTGTAGTTCAAATCTACCATCTGATTTAGTTTCTGCAACAGCTGATTTTTCTGTATGGCTGAGCAGATATACACCACAGAATTAAAAAGAATTAATCTTCAGTTTATTTCCTGTGTTAGATTTATGTCTAAGCTGTGATCATAAAAGCACTCTGTGTTCTAGGCTTTACCTTTTCTGTGAGTGATGGAGTAATTTCACTTACAGTTACTCGTTAATAATGCACAAAGCTGCTTCAGACCCTGTGAATCATGCCCAGAACAATGCCTGTGCTGAGGACATGAAAACTGCCCTGGTAGCATCCTTCAGCAGCACTGCTGTTTACATGCAGCCCCCCAGATCCACACCATTTGTGTGTAGGAGGGTTCAGCACACTGAAGTGCTAGGACACCTCTCAGTGCTGCTCATGGAACACACTGGACTGGGCCTTTCTCATCCCAGCCAAGCTGTGTGGGGCACAGAGGAGGTGCTCGGGCCTACTGGGGCCTTCACAACGGTTTCACTCTCTAACCGCACACACCAAAGCAGCCTACTGTGAAAATGCTCATTTTCCCCAACTAAACCCAGTTTTTAATCAAAACCAAATTTTTTCCAGCCACATAAATAGAAGAACACAATTTGAAAACCCTGTCCTAGAAGCAAAAAGGAAGCTACAGCAGCATAACATGCCCAACGCAGAACTTGGAACAAAGCCTATGCAGGCCCAAGGTTTCCGAGGTACAGTACCACGCCAGCTTGCTTAGTTAACATGAAAGCTCCTGCTCTCCTGTGTATGTGACCATGGTTTTGTAATAGTCTGATTAAAAGAGAGTGTTGCCAGTTGTCACAGTGTTGTCACCTATCTTCTAGCATTTTAGCCCCCTAAATGTCTGAGCTCCCAGAGTTACAGGACTCCTGAGTCACTTCAATACTGTAACCTTCAGAAGTGCAGAGGAAAGACAGAAGAGTTGACTCTAGTGTCTCCTCAAGGCTAAGAAACAGAAAGCACAATAAGAACCCCAAAGTCATGTTCTAAATAAAATCATAACTTCTATTGTTGGGAATGTACGGCTTTCTCTTCAGCACCCGAGGTTGGCAACACTGAAATAATTAATTGTACGCTCTCTAAATTACCGTTAATTGATGCTTGGTATGTTTCTAAGCTAGATGATCTAGCAAGCATCAATTAAGTTAAAAGCCTCGAGCACCGTGTTATAGGAGTTTACAAGAATACAGCCTCTCAGTAACGTCAAAATTAATGTGCTTCAAACGAGCTGCACAGGCAGCAAACGGTATGGGTAGAGATTGATACATGTGAACGTGAAGATGCTAGCCACGGAATGAGGGTTGTTCTCCTTTGTAACAGTAGAAAGCTCCTCATCAACCCTCCCCAGGCCCAAATTCGCCCACCTGCGCCCCGCTCCCAGGAGGTCCCTCAGCGTCAGCGACCTGTCCCAGTGCTGGCGCGGCCCCGCTGGCGCACGCAGGCTGCACGGTACGTCCCTGGCTGCCAGCCAGCCCGGCCCAGCAAGCGAGAGCAGCTGCAGTCACAACCCTTGCACCTTCCTCCCACCCTTCCTCACCGAGCTCAACACGGGAGAGGGGCACAGGGAGCACGCGCCACCCACGCTGCACGCTGAGACACGCGGAAGGTTGCAAAGCACTTGTGTGTGTCACTTGTTGGTTGCTAACAGCCCCACGTGTTTGGAGGGAAAAGCTCACCTGGTGTTTCACTTTGCTTCTTAACAAACAGAAGAAGAGACGCTGGGATATTTTCTTTATTGCGTTTGGGAGGGAAATGATGGAGAATGTTTTGCTTTGTAGACAAAGCTGAACCTGTGTGTTGGGAAAGAGGCTTTAAAATTACTTCACAGATCATTTTTATTGCTGTAATTATTTTAGCTGCACAATATCCACTTCTAAATGTATTTCTAATATGAAAGAATATTTATAACTCCCCATTTATGGCTGATCTGCCACAGATAAGATACACGTTTTAAGCTTGGTATTAATACAAGAACTCACAAATATTTTTCCCTGGAGTGCCTGCACTTTTTCTTTCCTTGTTTTTCATACACTGTCACCTGCTGTCAGCCAATATTGTTATCTGCTGTCCCCGCTGTGTTGTGCCTAGATCAGAAGTTTTGTCTTTCTTGTTTGTGTTGACTGATGTAGAAAAACCGCTCTTCACCCGTGATGCATCACAGCTGAAGGGGACTTTCCTCAGCACAACTCTTAAGAAAAGCAACATGGGTTTTGGATTTACCATCATTGGTGGGGATGAGCCAGATGAGTTTCTTCAGGTGAAGAGTGTAATTCCTGATGGGCCTGCAGCACAAGATGGGAAAATGGAAACAGGTAATTCAGATGGTTCCTCTGTTCTTTTGTATGAAATGTAGAATGAGGCATAGATTTCTGAGTCTCACTGACCATGAATGCACACATTTTTTGGTATGACTTTCTGTGTTAATGTGTAAAACAACTGCTCTATATGAAGAGATAAGCTTCTCACATAAAACTTTCATTTATTTTTTCTTTCTAATAATGCCAAGTAGCTTATTTTTCCCATTTCATGGTATTTTAAGAGATAAACACCATATTCCCTTACATACAAAAAGGGATATGATGTTCTTTGGTTTATTGATTGTTTACTCAAAGGGAGTCTATGCATAGAAAGAAAAAGAGACAGACAGAGAGCACAGACTACTAAGTGCAAATTTATTTCTTTAGAGAGGGTAGTTTTGCAAAATAATCAAAGTCAAGTCTGATTCAACATTGTTCTCATTAGAAACATCAAAAGAAGAGTTTTCAGTGTGGCATATGGACACGTAGGCTTTTGTGGCCTATTAATAAGCAATCTGTGAAAGCTAACTAAATAAAACAAACTACTTCTGAGGAGATTTAAAGTTGCTTTTAAGATCTGGACCACCACTGGAAATGTTTTCATGTCCACAGTTTGCTAAATATTGCAAACCACTGTCTTAAAGGTTTGCAGGGTTGCATCAGGTCTGTGTTTGGATGAAACATTTTCCGAGGAAGTTGAATTCAATTTCCAAGCTATTCTCCTGTATGAGAAGACAGACAAAATAGAATCATTTCAGTTGGCAGAGACCTCCAGTCACTAACCTCCTGCTCAAAGCAGGACTAAATTTTTGGTTGGATCAGGTTGCTCAGGGCTTCATCCCTGTGTCTTTAGAAAATGGTACAGCCTGGAGATCCCTCAGCCTCTGTGGGCTCCTGGCCAAGTGCTTAACCTCTCTCACGGTGAAGACTGTTGCTCTTTAGATCCAATTGGGATTTCCACTGGTGCAACTGGTTACCAATGATAGTGGTCTTGTGTTTGTGCAGCCCTGTCACTTCGTGCTGTCTCTCCCCAGCAGTCTTTGTTCCTCAGGTAATAGCCAGGCTGCTACTGGGACATGTGCATCATTTTTCCTTCCATTTCTCACCAAGACTTTATAGGAGAAATGCCAAGCTTGGGGTTTATGTTGTCTTCTGCAGAAAACCAAGTTCATGGTGGCCAGAGTCACTGTGGAAGCTAATTTCCTAGCCTGTGGCAGGTCACTGTGGAGGAACCACAGCAGCAGAGTAGGATCCTTTTAATGTGTTATGGCACAGGAGGCAGACACATAAACACACACAGGCACAAATAACATGAGTGGAATAGTCCCAAGTGGTTCCTCTGGGAACCAGAGGTAAAATTGAATTAACTGTTTAATGATCAAAGGATACCACAGACTTCCTGAAGTTCAGAAGATTTTAGTAACATGAACTTTTCCTAATATTTTCATATTACTTAATACACTGCATGAGAGATTTTCCTTCTTGGCCATGCTTTGGTGTTCTCAGATCCAGCACTTACTATAGTTACTTGCTAATCCATCTGAAGTGTGGGCTGGTTAGTGGTGAACTTGATCAAAGGGAGTTCTTTTTCTGGAAAAGAGGGTATCCTTGCAACTTAGATTTTGGTGCTTCAATTGAGTATGGGCGTCATAATACTATTGATGGTGATTATTGTGGTCATGGATTGTGAGTTTATATAGGAAAAAATGTGCTTTAAAATGCATAGAAATGACAGTGATTTTTTTGTCTGAGCAATGAGTTGAACTATACTAAGAATGCAAGACAGAAACATACATTCAGATATATAAACACCCTGTAATTATGTGAGCCTCTTATGTATGGAGTTACATCTCAGAAAAAATTCTGGCCTCCCATGTCTTCATGTTTGAAAAGAGTGACAGAGTTCTGATGTCAGGCAGTTGGAGAATCTCAGGCCTCACATGGTTTCTATGAATACCTCAAGTGATTGCTAAAAAAGAAAAATATAAACCAAAAAAAGCCCATATTTATATAAACATTGTTCAGCAATGTGTTGTATTTCCTGATACCCATTCCTTTCACACTTCCTGCAGGAGGATTTCTCTCTATATTCATCCATTTTACAATCTAATCAACTGGAGTTGTAAAGCTTCCCAGGTTCCATCAACAGCATTTTGTTCATGAAGCTGTTAAAATCTTATATTTTAAAACTATTTGAAGCTATCTGTGTACCTTTTATTTGTTAGGTAGATGTCAGTGGATGATGAACAGAGCTTTTAAAATAGATTATATTTATTCTTTGGTCACAAACTGTGTGGTGTTGTGCAATTTGCATGCACTCCAGCTACCATCACAGTCAGAAGAGGTTTTGATAAAAGATCATCATGTCATATTGTGGCAGTAGGGCATCCCAGTAGAAAGTTTCAGGACAAGGGCACTGTGATCTATGAAGCAATCTGGGTGTAAGGGATAAATACAGGTGCTGGTGCTCCCAGCTGTAATACATCTGGAGCCTTTCCTTTGCAAGGTGGTTGTGTTTTTTTTGGCCAAGTGGTTAACAGAATCCTAGAGTCTCAGACTGGCATCAGATATGAGGAAAAAGGAAGAAAAGACACCATCTCCTTCATATTACCTGACCTTGGCCACAGGCTGAAGGCACCAATGCTGTAATTTAGCCTAGCTGCTAAAGAAACAACAGAAAAGTGTAATAGAAAGCAGTTAGTAAATAGTAATAGAAAACTGGGTTTTTAACTTTGCTTTACTTCTCCACCCAAAATCCGGTTTAGGAGCCAGATAAAAATGCAATTCAAAGAGAAGGGTGAAGCAATGTAAGATGTTACTGTGACCCTTTAACATGATGACAACACTATGAATTCACCTGGGGGGTTCAAAATGAAGCCATTTTGGATGTCATCCCTTGGCAGTGGAAGAAGCTGCCTGAAAGTGATTTGGCATTGCTGGGATGCTGTGAAACAATTCAGGCAGTGAGGCAGACTAATGCACTGAGATGCAGCAAGGGCTGTCTGAGGTCCTGGTGATCTACCACCACCACTCAACGCCCGGTGATGGGCACTCAGAGGTAGCTGTAATTGTGCCAGTCCCACACCAGACCTCAAAACAGACTCAAGAGTGGATGAGTGACCCGTGGGCTTGCTGCTATCCATGGGCTTCACATCTCACATGTTTTGGCTGGTTTGACTCGTCTTAGTGGATGAGTCAAAAGCAGCCAAAATTACATTCCTGATCCCATTTGCCAGATGTTTCAGAATTCCTAAGGGTTATTATGCCCTTGTGTCAATCTGGCATCTGTGAACTAATGGCTGTTAATAATACTGCAAGTGCCTTTCTAGGACATGGTTTAGCATTTGGAGCTCAGTCAAGCTGCTGCATATGAACATTACACTCCACAGCATCTCCTCCTACCTCAGGACAGCCTAGGAGCTGATCCCACATTCCTGAGAGGCTACATTGCTTTGTTTTGTCTGAAGCCTCATGGTGCTGATAGAAAACTGTCTGCTTTTAAGAGGCCCTTGTATCCCATTAAAATGCTGAGTGAACGTCAGTAGTAAAAGGCTGCATCTACATGAAAAGACTTTTCCACAGTGAGTGATTCTGAATGACTGCTGTTCAAGGCAAACAAAGATTTAGGCCCGCGGCTGAGTGGGAGAAGAGCTCAAGCTGCAAAGAAAAAAACTTTCCTACCATTCCCAAGGTTATTCAATGGACTAGATAAACTGAAACACTCCCACATAGCCAAGTTTAGGAAAGATTCTCACTCTCTGCATTCCAGTTGGTTCCAGTTCCTTTGGTGAAAGCTTCCAGGGAACAGCTCAAAGACTTGGTGCACAAGTGGTTAATTGAGTCTTTTGGTGACCTTTCTGGTGACCAGCTATGGTCATTTCAGGTTGAATTTTCCAGAAACATCCAAACATCTGTGATTAATTGTCATAGCTCATAGAATTCTGGCAATGTCTGGGTTGGAAGGGAGCTCCAGAGCTCCCCCAGCCCAACCCCTGCTGAGAGCAGGGACATCTCAGCTAGAGCAGGGTGCTCAGAGCCTCCTCAAGCCCACCTGTAATGTCTCCAGGGATGGGGCCTCCACCACCTCCCTGGGCAACCTGCTCCAGTGCCCACCCCTCTGCTGGGAAAGAGTGTGAATTTAGAAATGTGAAGCATGGACTTTGATTTCATCATCCAATCATACTCTTGGCCAGCTCCAAGATGCTAAATCATCTGTAGAGAATACAGCATTGGTCTGGTTTAGATGCTGTTCTCTCAGGAATGGTAGCTTTACTGTATTACTGAATCTATTCTAGAGATAAAAAATCACCAATGTAAGATAAGGTTTAGCTAAGAGATATAGATGTCTACAGCTACCATATGAGTAGACATCTATCACTTCTAGATAACTGTGTTAGGATGAAGCCTAGAGATTACACATCTAGAGTGTAGAGATCAGTCCCACTTCAGCTACTCAGAATTTATACTGGAATTTCACCTAAGAGATCTCCAAAAGGAATGAGCAAGGTGTTAGAAATAGTGGAAGGAGTGACCAGTGGGCTTGCTGCTCTCCATATCCCTAACATCAAGATCTAGAACAATCTTCTATACATGGTGAACTTTTCAAGAAGCTGAGGTTTCTCTAAATGTGAGCAAATCAGAGAACACTCTTGTTCTAAATGTCATTATTTGCTTGGATAAGAGCAGAACTAAAACCATTATTGGATGGTTGACCCTACAGTGACACTAAGCTTAGGCAATAATCATCTAGTTCTTGAGCATGCACACTGTAGCACAATAAGGCTAATACCTCAGCACCTCTGCAAAAAGCACAGTAGGAATTAGGGACATCTGCAAAAGGATGCATTTTTACAAGTGCAAACATCTCCTTAGTTCTGCTCACTGTCCACTGCCTGTTCAGATGAACAAACTCATTATGTCACTTGATGTCAGATGGATGAGATGCAAGCTGTTCAGTTTGAACTGTATGTGCACAGGGAATCTCTTCAATCCAGAGAAGCAAATAATATTACAATTAAAAAAACAAATATTTGGGCAGCCATCTGAGAATGTGAATGCTGCCATAATATCAGTATATTTGCACCCTGTACAGCCAAAATACTCGGGTTCCCCACGACACCTACAGTTCCCTTCACCACTGATACTGCTTACACTTTCCTTTCTGGGAGCCAAACCAGGACTATAGATAGGTAGAGATCTCAGCCTGGTTTACCAAAACCACTCTTCTTTCATCTCATACTTTAATTGGCTTTGTGAGGAGAAGAGATGAGATGGCATTGAGACTGGAACAGTGCTGGGGACACCGTGGTCCTTACACCCCTCATGATGAAGCTTAGAGATGCCCTTCTAGTTCATAGCTGAAAACTGTGGGAATCTAGGGGCTGCACACCACTTTTTCCCTTTGTGCAGTACACAGCATTCTCTTCATTCACTCCACTTCATAGTTCTCACCATAGAAGCTTGAATATGAGGTAAAGCAAAGAGAAACTCTTCCATGTTCAGGAAGAGCATGGGTGAAATTAACCCTGACTTGAGAATCCTCCTCAGGCAGAGTGACTGCTGCAGTGCTGCCAGTCCTCACCATTTTATTCTGAATCTCTGTATAACCAGAGAATGCTTGAATGCTTGATGGTGAGAGTCAAATAATACTTTTTTAATAATATTAGTTGCCATAATGAACTTGGTAGCAGAAAGATGCTATTTTTCAATCCCCCCTTCTTTTGTATTTTAAAGTAGGCAATTGATTGAACTCTGCATGTAAATGGATAGACCAGAACATAGCACTTTGCTAGAAATTTGTAGTACTTGCA
Source organism: Ceyx cyanopectus (assembly GCA_013401355.1). Taxonomy (NCBI): domain Eukaryota; kingdom Metazoa; phylum Chordata; class Aves; order Coraciiformes; family Alcedinidae; genus Ceyx; species Ceyx cyanopectus. The sequence goes on from VYZU01005038.1 coordinate 82,220, forward strand.
CTATTTTTTTCTAACATTAGTTTTCCAGTATGTTTTTTTTAATGTTTCTGTTGCTTTCATATAAAATGAACTTGCTACAGTGGTCACAGTCATATCCATAAATTTCTTCTTACATTAACCAAAGGGCTGGGAATGGCATCCACTTCTGGCATAAAGTTACTGAATTCTCATCTCCATGAGGTCCTATTTTAGTATTTTCTTCACAGTTTTATTCTTTTGGTACTCACTGAAAGATAACCTGGACAGATATGAAACTAGACTATAAAAAAATTATCTGTATTTTTATACTACATGCTTTTACTGTCCACCTTTGGGGTCTCTGTATGCATCTTGTGAGATCTCTGTAGTTGGCTGGTGTGACATTCAGTAGCCTTGTGTCCTGGAGGTGCAGCAAATCTGTGTGTCCCTATCTGTTCTGCCTGAGAGGGAGCAGGAGCTTGAGTCCATGTTGCCTATCTGTCAAGCTCCTGAGCATTCATTAAGCACTGCACACAAATCTTTCCTATTAAAGCCATTCCACTTTGCATAAATATTCCTCGAGGTACAAAGAGAGCTATTGATTCTTTTTAGCCTTGTCATTTGGCTATTCCCTTGAAGTCTTCAATTAAAATTATTTATACAAACTGGAAGAGCAATTACAAAAGAGCATCTAACTTGGAATTCAAAACACTTCAGAAAATGTTCTTTAAGTCACAGAATCACAAAATCACAGGAATAATTAGAAAAAATATCTTAGGAATTTCTTGTCTTCTCACATGCTGTTTCACTTCATGAAATAACTCTGGCTTTGCTTGACTAGTACAAATGGGACTGAGTGCCTTGTGACTCCATATCTTGTTTTAAGTCCTAAAGTTTGCCATAATTTAGAAATTTGGGGAATCTTCTGTCTCTTAGTACCTTAATTCGAGGTGGCTTCAAGCATCACACTGAGGAACAGAGATCCCCAAGAACAGTGTCAGTGGGTAGTGAAAGGTTGTCTCCAGCAGACAACTGGAACTACCAACATTTGGGGTAAACTGAGGTTGTCCAGGGCCCTTCAGAGTGCCAGAGATCCCAACCAGCCTTTTTCCCTTCCAAGCAGCAGTCTTTTCTAAGTCCTGTGTTGTACCTGCACATCCCATATGAATATCTTAAATGCCCCAGGCTGTTGTAAATCTCATTAGACACCGACTTCAATAACCACATTCCTCCTTCCATGCCTTAAGAGGAGCATGTTAATAGACTCATTTGTTTTCCTTTATCATCTCTAACAGCAAGCAGTGATTCATTCATTATTGTAATAACCTTTGTGTGACAATTTTAAGGGTATTTGTTTCCCCTAACCTAATACAGAGATCAACCTGTGTTTTTATGAACACTTAAAAGAAGCAGCAAAAACCCTTTCAAACTTATTAGGATTAATTTTTCCCTTGTTTAACCATTCAAACAACATCATTATAAGAAATCTGATGGTCAGGTTCAGCCATATATTGCTGTTTATAAATTAATTTTCTTCTCCAACTCTTACAATATTTTTGTTCATATTAGGATTGAATTAAATATGTTCTTTTCCCTATAGTGACTCTTCTTCAAAAGACTCATTATTTTTCTAGTCCAGATATTCCACAGAAATGCAGCAGGAATCTGAACAGAACAGCAATCTTTCATTTTGCTTTGATAAAATACATATTTATACACAGGAGACAACTCACAGTATGCATGGTTTATGGCATTTATTTGATTATGAAAAAAATTCACATTTGTTGACACTGTATTTTGATCTACCTTATCAGTCCTAAGAATGATAATGTGCACTTGCAGCTTGAAACAGTGGTCATGAAAAGCCATCAGAGCATCTCTTCCAGGACCCACCATAGAAAGTTGCCTGGATGTGCCTGACCATCCAGATTACACATGTCTAGCACTTAATGTCTTTTTATCCAACTGTTCCACCCTTGACCAGATTTTTGCACAGTTACATATTTATTTAACCCAGAAACCAAAGGTGAAAACCAAAGGTGAAGCCATTTGATGGGAAGAGAGGGCACAATGCAGATAGAATCTATGCTAATATAAAAATCCTGTTTCTTACGGACAAATCAACACAAATCATATAGACAAGACACACAAGCTGTTCAGCCTGAGCTACCAGTGCATGTCTCTGTAACAAGTAAATGGAGATCTTCTGGTGCTCAGAGCTGCTAGAGAATGAGATCATGCAGAAATCAAGAAACATAGTAAACTAAAATAGAAAAGAGTAAAGGTGAAAAAGCAGAGAGTGTATTTGGAACATGGATTATTCAAGTATATGCAGCCTCACTTTCCTATTAATCCAAGGGCTGACTCCATGGAATATAGCTCAAAAAGGCCAAAAGCATAGACAAGGGCACTAAACCCATGTCATACACATTTCAGTATGCAAAATACAAAGGGAAAAGATATTTTAAATTATTTTTTTCTCTTTCTACTCTACTATACATACACACTTTTATCCCATTTTCCTGTTCATATTGTCATACATAGAACAAGGGAGTATGACAAGTCTTGGAAGCCCATAAATTCATTCCTCCACCTGAACTCCATCACACAGAATCTTTAGATTATGCTGTTGGGATTTTTAACATAGGCCAGGAGATGATAATATATTATCATAGTCCTCACATTTATTAGGCCAATTTTTGTAAGATTAGCAATTTGCCAGTTGAGTGAGCAGTGTACAGTGAACTCAGAGGCTGCCAAAAGTGCTGCACTTGCTTAAAGAACTTTTCTCCTAGCAAATGTAATTAACATCTATCTCACATTATTTGGCTGCTTGTATGAACAGACAAAAATATAGACTGAAAATAATAGTTATTCTCTTCTTATGTACCATTTCATTCAGTAAATAATAACATTTCTTAAGAATTATCTGGGAGAGTGGAAAGAGCTTCTTTCTATCTAAAGAGGTGACATAAAGTGAGAACATTACACAAATGAAATTAGCAATCTAAAATTGTACTTTTCAATATCATCAGCCATGCAACATTTGATTTCTTATAATTTCGTTATTTTGGATATAGGGCTTTACTCTACAGTTCAGTTATCAAACCAAAAAGTAAACGTTTAGCTGAGTTTCATTTTTTCTTTTCACTTTGTATTAAAAATAAATAAAGAATACATAATCACCTCTGCCTCCACACTTGTGCAAGCAATTACAATCTGTGTCTATGTTAAAATCTGAGAGTTCAGAAATCCAGCTCTGCAGTTGACTGAAGAACAAATTCTGAACCTGAAATTTAACATATATTTTAAACCATTTGAAAATTTAAGATACAATTTCTACTGTATATTTAGAATGGGAAATTTCTTTCTTGACAGTGAGTAAATATTTTCCTTGAAGAAGTTACTTAACAGCCCTATATCTGAATTTCCCCATCCAAAAGGAGAAACAGTCTCAGAACTTTGTGAAGTGCAGTGTGTGCTCAGCTGGTGGATGTGTTGTTGTCAGTGCTCTGAGCTCCTCATTTGATGTATGGCATCAAGTAAAAATACCCAGAGTCGCATTAGAGATGAAGAAACATTTCCAGGCACATAAATCATATTCCAGGAGCTTTGTGAACCTTTAACTAATGGGGTTACAGAGACATTTCATGCCATTTGGCTATGAGTTCACTCCTAAAGCATCTTTCACTGTCTGCTGCTGGAAGCAGGATATTAGCATGGGTGCACCTCTCAGCTGACCCTGTTTAGCTCTTCACATCACCTTTCTAAGAAGAGCAAAGTTTCTTCCAGCACTTATGCAACTGCCTCTGTAACTGATGGTTCTGGCATTTTGAAAAATGGCTTGTTTGTTTAAAAACCTCTAATGAAAATTCCTCAGTAACATAAGGAGCACTTTTCAAACCAGCAGGAGGGCGTGAAGGTAATCCTGATGAGAAGTGAGGAGTCCCTGGAAAAATTCATCCAGCCTTTCCTCTCTGCCTCACAGAAATCTTCTCCCCTCCAGCAGTCACCTAATTGGGACACTGCTTCTGAACTGGTGAATTTTCATGTGAACACAAGGAAGAATTTTTTCACAGTGAGGGTACCAGAGCCTGGTACAGGCTGCCCAGGGAGGTTGTGGAGTCTCCCTCTCTGGAGACATTCCAAACCCACCTGGATCTGTTCCTGGGTGATCTGGTCTGGGTGATCCTGCTCTGACAGGGGGTTGGATTAGATGATGTTTAGAGGTCCCTTCCAGCCCCTGACATTCTGTGATTCTGTGATCTATGAATGGAGGTGGAGCTGGGGGTGCAGGGCTGAGCATATGCTCTGTGCATGCATCAGCAGGGAGCTCCCCAGGCTACACTTGGCTTCTGCTCATCTTCCCTGGCCATAGACACCACAGGCAGTGGTGCCAGGCTCTCTAAAAGCTGCTCCTCCATCATGCTCAGCTAAGTGAGGACTGTCTAGAGGAGCCAGGCAAGCTCTCAGTGACTGGAGCTCATGAGTTTTGCCAGGTCTTGGCTCTTGGTCTCAGGAGGTGACCTGGAGGGTGGGAAGAAGTGGGACCCATGTCCAGAGTCTGGGTGCAAAAGGGGAAGGGAAGAGACTGGACTAGGATATGCTGGAGTTGAAGATGTGACAATGTGTTTTTCTTCTGCAGGGAGGCAGGGAAAAGGCAGTAATCTTGTGCTCAGAGATGGCTGGAGAGTGGGTGTTTATATGCATGTGTGTGCATGTAGAAGGAGGCAGGAGAGAGGAGGTCAAGGTACTAAGGAAAAGAGAAGGAGCTCTGCAAGAAAGGTCTGAGAGCAGTGATGTGAGTACAGATATTTTAAACATTAGCACTTTCACTCCTTTTGAAGTATTGCTTTCTTCATCTTCTCATGGAAGTAAAATATTTGTATTCAACTAATTTCTTGTGCATTAAAATCAGCATCATCAGACATAGTTTTTACTGAGACTTTCTTTGGCATACTTAGCATCAGCTGTGGCTCTGCTGAGAAAAAGTCAGATAATATGGGACAGTTTTCTCTTGCTAGTTCTGTTCCTGGTGTATCCATAGGCTAACAGTGAGTCATGAGGCATGCTGAGTGATGCTGCTGCTCTGTTATCCATCATGTTTTCTGTTCCACCTGTACATACACACAATAACAATTCTCAGTAAGCAAAGGCTATCAGCAGTTGATGATTCTTATCCTGAAATCACACCTCTGAATCCTGCAAACCCATCAGCTCTGCAGAAGCTGGCAGGGCTGAGCTGGGGGTGCCAGTAACACTGAAAGAGCACAGGAAAAATTGGTGGTTTCATGCTGGGGCAATTCAGAGAAAACAGGCAGCAGAAAGAGTTGGGAAAACAGAAAAAGCAGAAATTGAGGTAGTAATGGGAACCTGAGAGTGTTTTCATGTTTTGTAAGGGACAGGTAGAGGTTCTAGTTGAATATAATCATTGTGATTGTGTGGGAATGGAAAGCATGCTGGATTGGCAGGGTGGCATCAATCCAACTCCTCTGGTATTGGCCAGAGCCTCAGCAGGGCTCTGGTACCCACCTTGTTTATCAGAGCCTGGCTGACTTTCTTCTGCTGAAACCTTCAGGAGCCCATGTGCCACAAGGGCTCTGGCAGGCTCTCCTCAGGCACCTGCAGAGAAAGGCCCAGCCACAGCACAGGCACTGCCTCCTGCCAGACCTCAGCCCTGGCACCACAACTCACCCATGGTCAGACCTCAGCCCTGCCACCAGAACTCACCCATGGTCAGACCTCAGCCCTGCCACCACAACTCCCCCATGGTCAGACCTCTTCCCTGGCACCAGAACTCGCCCATGGTCAGACCTCAGCCCTGGCACCAGAACTCCCCCATGGTCAGACCTCAGCCCTGGCCCCAGAACTCCCCCATGGGGTGACCCTGTCTCAGTACCAGCTGGGCTTGGGGGTAGATTCCTCTGTAAAACTCCATATGCATTTGGTGCAGTGCTGCAGCGCTACACATGATACCAAAATACTCACCACATCTATGCATTCATACTTTTTATATCATTTATATCAGCTGCTTTACTTTAGGGAAGTTTTGTACTAACATAGGAGAAGTTAAAAATACTTTCACTTCACCTCTGGTTGTTTCCAGACAAGTTAGACTGGCAGCATCATTACTCAGAGTTCAAAAAAGCTTTCTGGTTTTTTGGTAGATTGTTTTCAGCAATCTGTTTAGTCTGTCTTATTCCAATTATTTTCTGTGTATCAGACAGAGTATATTTTTTAGGTCAAACTTGATTGCATCAAAAGGAAATGCAGTTGACTATTATATAAGAGATTTAAGTGTTTCTAGTGCACTTCCTACTTATTTTAAAAGTAGTTCTGAATTGTTTTGGGAAATAGGGATAATAAGAACTGCACTTGAGCAATTGCTCATGTCAAAAATGCTACTCTATCCAAGGTGCCAAGCTGATGGAATTTTGTTTTTAAATACATAGTGTTGTGAACCATTTTCTGATGGTCTGTTCAGTTCTGAATGGAGGATTGTAGTATTTTAAACATTTCATTTGCTAAAAGAATAAAGAATGCTGCATTGCTAGAGCATAATATATCTAGTTTCAAGTTGACTGGAAGAATTATATTTTCCAAAAATGCCAGCAACTAAATTTTTGTTTTTAAAGTTCAGCTTGAAAATACAAGCTTGAGAAAATTCAGTGAAGAAACAAAACCATCATGTTTCTCATTTTTAGAGTTTTTTTCAGTTTAACTATGTCAGCAAAATGGAAACGAACTGTCCATTTCTTCTAGCTCACCTCAACCTAGAAAAATATTTTCTCTGTATGGACTCTTTTTAGCAGCTATTTCTTAACTTTCTCTTTACCAGAGCTCCTGATCTGTGTGGGAAGCAGCCTGCATGTTTGTGGGGTATGCCCAGGCAGGGATGCAGTGCTGCACCATCACTGCTGCTCCAGCAGTGCCACTGGCATCAGCTCTGCCCAGCCAGACAGCACCCCAGGACTTTCTATACCAACAGAAAGCTCTGTGTCACACTTCCAAACATACAATACTTCTTCTCACAGTCTGAGAGAATCCATTCTCCAACAGTGGGATGGATGTTACAAGTCCTGCAGGTGTCTGTGTGTGTGGAAATGCTCACCAGGTGGTTACACAACATCAGCTATGATACTAGCAGCAGATGCTGCGTGTGTACCACAGAGTGCTTTAGTGCTCTTCTGTGTGCATGTCTGTGGGTGGGTGTACTGAAGGTGGAGCTCTGTAAGAATATACATATGCATGTGTGAATATATATATATACATTTATATACATCAAATATAACCATAAAACCTAGGCCATTTCAGAAAAAAAAAATGCAGTTGTTTCTAGGAGCAAGGGGAGGTAGAAGAACCATAATATTAATTGTAGATGTTAGCCTCATTTTGCATGTGTGTGTTAGAATTAGGAGCTGGTTTTCTTCCTCTGTGAGTTCAGTGTTGATCATGCTAGGGTGACAGAGAAAGACAGGCTTCCCTGACCTGATCTTCCACCAGTTCAGTACTGGAGTTGCACTGGCCATAAAATGAACATCAGATCTTCTTTCTCACACACATAACTGGAATGCAGCTGAGGGGAAGACCCAGACCAAGTACAGGAAAGGAGAAAATAAGTGTAATTTTGATAAAGACTGTATCAGAATCTACTTGCATAATGCAAACCCATCAAATTCATGTAGACAACTTTTAAGCTATCATTTTCCAAATATTACAGTTTTATTTTTTGAAGCATCCCCTCTGTGAGTCAAGACTGGGAGAGGAAAGGCACCGTGTTCAGTCAGCTCCTGACAGCCTGCCCCTGGCTCTGGGAGCAGGACCAACCCTGTGGCTGACAAGCAGAGGAATGCATCAGACCTTCTGCTGAATAATTGCAACCACTTAACAGACTTGAGCAAGATCTTTACTCTTTCTTGCAGTGGCAGCAAATTCCTCTCCCAAATCTTAGAAATGACAGGGACTACTGTGACTTTTTTGGTGACCTCTGCTTGCATCTTGCAATAGCAGTTTGTGGGGACTGGCTATATATTGAACCTGCTCCTTCAGAGTGATCTAAATTTCTCATACTTACTATTATATTGCCACCAGTGATGGAATTGGATGTTCTTTAAACTCCTGATTTAGCTGGAATAGAGAAAAATCACATTATGCTCATATCATTTTTATTCCTTTTTCTTTCACCTCTTTACATTTCAGTCAATTTGATGCATCAGTATTAATTTGCCATTAGATGAAGACACATCTGATATTTTTGTGGCTGAATTAGGCAGTGTGTCTGTTTTTTAATTTGGGAGAGTGAGGGATTTGAGGAAATTGCAGAATGTTCACATAACTAATTTATCTTTTAATAGCAATGGTTTTTAGTCTTTTTCACATCTTGTTGGTATCTGAGCACATCTGGGTCTTACTTAGGTATTCAGAATCTTTGTTATGCCTCAAGAGAACCCTTCCCAAATGGATTCTATTTGTGAAAGTGAAAAAGAAGAATATATTATCAGTCATCCTTAACAGTCTTGCTTTTGCACATTCCCTTTAAGCACATAAAAATAACCCTACAGACAAGTTCTACTTCTGTTTATTACTGAGGGGAGGGGGAGAATCCTTCAGCAGAAGAAATGTAGAGAGTGGGTCAGAACCAAACTGGGAGAACAGTGAATTGCCATCTAAAGTAGAACCTGATATGCTCCAGTGGAAGAGAAGCATCTTTGTTATGTGCAAACCGTTCTTCCCTGTGCAGAACACTTTCATTTGGACCTAAAGCTCATCTTTGGCAGGACTCACTGTGTGATGGTTTTGTGTTGAGTGCCAGGACAGAGTCACTCAGCTTTGGGGAACCTGCTGTCTGTAAGATAACCCCCTGACAGACAAGGGCTGTGCAGATGCAGAAATGCCTTTCCAGCTGCCTTGACTAGCACGTGGGACAGTAGGCAGGGATACTGGAGGGATATACCCTACATTTTCTCCACATTCGTATGCTTCTCCCTTCATTGCTGCTACTATTTGCTTTTATCTCCATTTCCATGTTACTTAAATGACATTATCAGTTCCACTGTTCCCAGCCCTCTTGTGTTAGGCTGGCTTCAAGGGATGTCTGGTGCTGTGGAACACTTTCTGATAGCAACAGCCTAAAGCTGGACCTAGGGGCAGATGTTCTCACTCTCTCAGACTAAAGGCTGTCCTGTGCCTTCAAGCCCCAGTGAACACAGCTGGAAGAAAACAGTTGTCAACAACATTGCACCAGAGAAACAGCTCTGCTTGCTGTTATAAACATTCAGGATTGCCTCAGAATCCTAAACAGCCTCTATCTTTTAGACTAGATGAACCACTGGTTCTCCTTTGAAGTCACTACTCTTTGGAAGCCAGCTGAAGCTATATGAATAAGTGTGAAAATACACATACCTCTGTCTTCCACAAGTACCCTCTACATGAGTTCTGCTAGGAGTGCTTTATGGTATTCAGCATTTAATCTGCAGGGTGGTCTGAGAGAAAATGGCTGTAGTCACACAGATGGATAGAGTCACTGCAAATACTTAGTGTCCTTTCTTTTTATGGTCTTTATCCTATAAGAAATAATGTCACTGAGAAGGATTCACATTAATTATCCCTAGCACACCCCTCCCTCTCTGCCACTACCTGAAAGGAGGTGGCAGTGAGGTGGGTGTTGGTCTCTTCTTCAAGGACAAGAGAAATGGGCTGCAGTTGTGCCAGGGGAGGTTTAGGTTGGATGTTAGGAGGGAATTTTGTTACTGAGAGAGTGGTTGGGCACTGGAAGAGGCTGCCCAGGGAAGGGGTGGAGTCACCATCCCTGGAGGGGTATAAAAAATGTCTAGATGTGGCACTTCAGGACATGGTTTAATGTTCCTGATATTTAGTAGACAGTTGGACTTGATCTTGAAGGTTGTTTCCAACCTTAATGATTCTATATTAAATAATTCATAGGAGTAGCGTTAATAATTTTACTGTAGTGACATTAACAGCATGGTATCAGACTTTTTCATTGCTTAGCCCTCCTCCACTGTCCCTGGTTAATCAGAATACTTACCATGAAAATGCTAGCAGTGCTCTTACAATAATTCTCTTGTGTGGGATAATAATACACGTATTTTTGGCGTGACAGTGAAAAAACTGGGTAGTTTCATTCCAAGTGCAAATAAAATACTAGAACTTTTCAGACCTTGCTTCTTCACAGTGTACAGTAACTATAATTCCACTTATTTACTGACTGTGAAGATCCAGTCTTGAAAATGCTGCAATTAGTATTTCATTATTGCATACAGATAGTATCCTAACCCAGTATTCACTAGACATTAAATACACTGATTGATGGGTTCATCTTTCTGGGCATAACATTGGTCAAGGCTAAACAACTTTGAAATTGCCTGCTGAGAAAAGCTGAAGGACTGCCAGTTAGAAAATGCTGTGATTCATTCCTCTAAATATTAACTGAGAACATAATATACAAACTTTTAATAGTCTAGAATGATGGGGGGAAATATATTTTGTAATAATAATTAATATATTGTATTTAATTACTGTAAAAGCTTGCTCTATCTTACCAATCAGTTGGATGTCCTGTGAGCAGGTACACAATCTCCCTGCTGTGTCCATTGTAAAATCTATGAAATTAGAACACACTAAGTCAAACACTGACTTCATTCACCCAGCCAAGCTGAACTGTGCTGGTAGGACAGTATTATTTATAGTGATGGTAGTGTCAGCAGCCCCAGATTTGGTTTGAGTGATTCCTAAAGACAATTTGTGGTTACTTTTCATGAACTTGTATCTTCTAGATTATAGTAAATGTGGAAAGAATGGAACGAGACAAGGAACCCAGCTTTCATTTTTATACCTAGGGTTGTTTGGTTTGTTTAGTTTAACCTTAGGTGAGTTTCTTCTGATTACAGTCTCCATTGGCATTAGTGGCTGGGGTATTTCACTCTGTTGCTAAAAATCACCTGTAGGCACAGTTGGCAACCTGCTGTGGTTTTTGCCTGGAAATTGCTTTCTGACAGGGCATGTGTGTGAGCACATGTGCATGGAAGCCTGAGAAACTCACCATTCCATGCTTGAACTTGCATAAGAAGCAAAAAGATGAAAAGCCAGCAGCCAGCAGGGCTACTCTTAGACAGGGTAGAAGCAGGTACCCAGCCCACAGCAGTTCCCACGTCCTCTAGCACTCTTCTGCTCCTTCTATTCCCACATCCCAGAGCACACATGCTCATCCCTTGCTCATCTCCTGAACCTGCTGCTCTGCATCCCTGCACACATCATCCTGTACCCCTCTGGCTGCACTTCCCGTGCAGCAGACACTGCTTGGAAGGGACTTTGTGAAATGACTGTCCCAATTCCCACCATTTTCACAGCTTTACCAACTAAGGGTAAGCTGTGCAGAAAACATGCTTGATTTTTTCCATGAATTTCCTCCTGTCACTATGGCTACAGTCTCCAGTCAGATGGGAGACTAAACTTGCTCTCAATTTTTGATGGATATGGAAGCAATAAACTTCCAGGAGAGATGGTACAACCTAAAACACACAATACAAATATTGTATGGAAATAAATGACAATAAGTGGTAGCCTTCTGAGGAAAAAAAATAGACAAAATGATCATTTTGGGGAAGGCTTTTTAACTGCAAACCACCCATGGGATGATTCTCACTGAGAATCAGGAGGTGGCAGGCATATTGAGAAACTGCTTTGCAGCCTGAACAAATAGTCTGATACAGGGTCACAGCCACTCATAATAACCCATCTTAATTGACTTTTATTCATTAGCTCATTAACAAATTAATAAACTCAAACATCCAGAAAATTAAGTCTTTTCTAAAGGGGAAGATACAATGTGTTCTCAGAAAGAAGAGAGGATTAATGCACCTATATAGAGAAAATCTGAGATCAGCTATTGAGCAGTAATTGATGTGTCCATAACACAGCTTAGTTTGATGCTAATGTTAGGATCCAAACATTGAGCTGAAGCCCTACATTGCAGTGGGAAATGATATTTAATGGTATTCAAATATTTACTGCAGTAGGAGTGAAGTCACAAGGAAATTGCAACTCCTCAGAGTTATAAACCACACTAGAGTTCTGCAAATTCTGCTCTCTCTCAGGAAGATGACAAACCAAACCAGAAAACAGAGAAGATGAATGAGACACACAGGGAGGCAGAATAGGTTGTGGAAGATTGGATAATTCTCATAAAAGGAGAATGTGATTCGTAGCCATGCAGCTGTAAGGCTGAAAAGTGACCTTTTCATAACCATTAGAAGGCTGGAGTTTCCTGTGTGCTATAAACAGTCTCAAAGAAAGGGCTTGGGTGGATCTTTGTTAATGATTTTGCCTCTTCATCTCACCATAAAATTATTATGCTAGCTGAATTTTGTAGTTTAGACTCAGTGTAGTGTTCAGGAATTGGCTGGAAAAGAAAGCATAAATTATTCAGTGGTGAAGGTGTTAAATTGTTTTGAAAAGAATAAAAATATATTGTCCTTGAAAATGAGTGCTTGGCACTGAAAGAGGCTCTAGAGATATTAAGATAACATTGGCTTGGAAGGAAGGTCAGTTTGATAATACATTACCCTCTATTAACCTGGAAAAATACAGTAAAACCTGAGAGAACCAACAGCAGCTCCACTTTTTCTCTTTGCCATACAGACTTAAAGCAAGTAATATATTTATACATGCCTGAAAAACTATTGAGAGCATCTTTTGGTAAAGAAATTATGTGATAAGCTCTCTGAAGTATTGGGAACTTCTGTGTTGATGATTTTACTATTAAAAAAAATATATATATATATATATAAAATTGGTAGTCAAAGATGGCTTCATCTTAAATGCACTGAGGTATTTATACACAGTAGTCTATTAGTTGAAATCCACTTAACTGGAAATTAATTAGCTGTTTTGATGCATTTAAATTCTGCTTGATACAAATATAAAGCTTCCTGTCATTCATTTTGCATTAAAAACATTAACCTGCATAAATCCAGACTGTCACTGGAAGTGCTCACCTTGTACATGCAGCTGGCTGATTTCAAGACACAGCAAGCTTTCAGGGTTTTATGTGTGTACAAACTGGAACACACAGATACCCTAAATTTCAGACACTTTCAAGAGGTGCTGATTGCTGGCAGCTCCCATTGACCTCAGCCAGCAGCACACAGACCTGAGAATGAATACACAAAAAATCCACAAAACAAATATCTTTGTCATAGCTTTAAATTAAGTTAATGACCTGCCTGATAACAAAATCAGATTTTCATTAGTCTCAGAGAGCCAGCTGCTGAAATTAGGCACCTGGAGGAGCACTCTGTGAGTGTAGCAAGGCAAAGAGTATTGATTTAAAATGTTGAAAATCATGGTGTTAGTAAATAGGTGACAGAGTTACAGAGCTGCCCCAGTTCTGGTACATTTCAGTTACAGGGACTGTCTGCAGAAACCACAGTAACTCTAAAATCAAAACAAACTTTCCAGTTGTACCTCTGGAGATTTGAAATGAAGACTAATCTACTCATCTGTGTTTGCACGTGTTTTTAAGTGTACAACTAGCTGCTGTTACTTTCACTGAGTATGAAGTTAGTATGTGATTAGCTATTGCTTCTCCTCATGATGCTCATGTTACTCAAAAGAAAAAAGCTCTACTAAGCACTTCAGGAATAAAACATGACTGCCTAGCACTAAAAATTCCCAGTTACATAGATATTTCAGCACATACAGACGTTTGTCTTCATGCTGCAGCATCTTTGGAAATGCTCCATCTACTTCCTCACCTCATTTGTCTCCCCCTCTCCTTCCCAGCAGCTAATGTCAAGAGTTAGCAGTTGCAGTGGGGTGTAGTTGAGGATGCTGCTGGAAATGTCTTCCAGCCCGGGGCAGGTGGCAGAGTGCCAGGAGAGCCAGGCAGGGACAGGGGCTGCTTGGTATTTGCATCCTACTTTGCCATGCCCTTCTGCCTTGAGGCTACCAGGAGGCTGGCTGGTCTACCTTCCTCCTCCTGGGAGCCATCACCTAGAGAAATGTGATGCTCTGCACACAGAAATAAAATGTTGTGCATAGAAAAAGAGTGGTGCTGTAAATCTTGACCTCCTTTTTCTAAAGAAAAAACAAGGGGTTTGCTTCTACATGAGCCTCTGACACCTTTCAAAGTGATCCCAAGGAGCTGTGCAAACATGGCATATATTTTTTATCCTGCTCTTCATCTCCACTGCTGTTTTGTCACGCAGCTCGTTCACACCAGGCATTGCAGGATGCTCAAGCAGCTCCTGCAAGCAAAACTTGGACAGAACGGGCTTACATAATTTGTAAATAAAAAGTTGCCTTGAAAAATGTGACCTTTTATGTGGTCTTGCCTCCAAATTACTTAGTGTCTTTCAAAAAATGACTTTTTGTCTTGTAAAGTGACAGCTTTAACATCCACGCTCTGCCTGCAGATACTTGAGAAGTGGAAAACTGTCCAGCTAGGAAGAGCATTTTCCTGCTCTTTAGCACTTCAGAAGCAGCATTGATTTAAGCTTTCTTTTGCTATTGCTTTACTTACGTTGTTCATCTGCAGTGTTTCATGTTTACTGGATCAGCAAATAATCAAGGTCTTTAGATTTTTTTGGAATGTATTTGATTCCTCTTCCTAAAAAAGTTAAATGCTTCTATTTAAATAGCTTTTACCAGTATATGCAAAATACAAATAAAATGTAAATAGTTTCTTCTACTAATCCACATCTGCCTGTATGTAATTACATGATACTTGCTGGTTAAGCACAAAAATTTTGAATAGACAGCTTTTTAATTAGACATGTGCATTGGGTCACAGTAGAATTAAAGTGGGTTCTAAGACTGCATAAAAATGGCACCTGCTTACTCAACAGATCTGATTCTTGGGTGAAGTTCCAAACACACGTCTGTTCCACAGTTATGTTGGCTGTTGTAGAGGAAGCCAGTAGAGATCTGTAGAAGTTCAGAGCCAGTGTGCTCTGTTTTCCCTAGGATGGAGACAGATTTTAGCCTGAATTAACCACTTCTGTGGTGATGGTTTGTTTAATTCCTGCCTTTCAAATGTGACAAACAGCTCATTTACATCTGCTGCTCAGGTTTCATTAAGAGAAAACTTCAGGCTGCCCTAAGACAAGTGTGAGTGTGCATAAAATACTTTTTTATTTAACTTTTTGTCAGTTATAATAAATAACAATTGTTACTACCCTGATTTTTTCCCTTGAACCTCAGTTCCCAGAGCCCAGCGAGTGAGCTGTGTGGGTACTGGTTGCCTATCAGCTTTGCAGAGTTTGTCAGCACATGGGTAAAGCTATCCATGGGATGTGGAGATTGGGAAATGGTTCTCCCATTCCAGTATGAGCAGAGACATTTTAATGGGCTGTTCAGTGTTCTCACATACCAGCAAGTGGTCCTGAAATGATTTCTGAGTGCAGAGGCAGCTGAGCATTATGTCTCCCAGCAGCTCTTTTCATACTCACTCTGGCTGCCACAGTACTATATCTCAGATAAAGTTGTTATAAAGCTAATAATAAAGTGGGCAATTTTAAATGTAGCTCTTCCAATCAGGAGCTGTGGTTATTATATGCATCTGCTTCCCCCCAGGTTACATTCTTGATACGTTTTAGCAGTTAATTTAATGTGCCTTTTTAAAAGAAGTGAGGTTTTTCTTTGCACGTGTTTTAAGCATTTCAGTATTAATATGCAATAGTCACCTTATACTGCAATCTCCTGAAAGAAGTTATTATAATTCTGTAAATTTCATTTTAAAAATAAGGGTAATTAGGCAATGAGAATTAACAAAAAGTAGGGCCAGATTTTTCAAAGAAAAAAGTTAAATCAGGCTGCCATGGACTGCAGGAGCCTAGCTTCTATCTTTTGTCTATAAAACTCATACCATGCAGATGTTAGCAGCTAGAACCAAAGTGACTTGTGTAAATGGCTTGTTTCTAACAAATCTTCACCTCTTTCATGACCATTGCTACTAAGATTACCCCCATGTTTCTTTTCTCAGGCCTGGAAACATGCTAACACCTCTGACTTTATTACTACAGTGCCAGCAGTCTTGCATCACTTTGCAGAAGACAAGGTCACTGCTGAGAAGTGACAGAAATCCCTGGTAATGGCAGTAGATAGTGTGGGTGGGCAGGTGAAGGGAAGGCTTTGACAAGACAGTAACCATGTCTTGCTCCTTCTGAAGCTCATGCAGAGCATGCACAAGCAGAATTTTGGGTGTGTGGATGAGAAATGCAAGTGGCAATAATGCCAGAGAAATTACAGTGGTGGGAATGTGGGTAAGAAAACAGAGGTTCTCTACCTACCAGTGCCAAATGTGCATACAGATGTTCTAGGGACAATCAAAACCAAGCAGAAGCAGTATCTGGAGTCACTAAAGAATACAGCTTCTTCAGAAAGGAGGGAAAGAGACCAGGTAGCATTACATGAAACTTTAGAATGACTTGTGATTAAATGAATTATGTCAATAGAACAGATTCTGTTTGGATCAAGCACTTCAAGTGTGGAAAAAGTATTTTTGCAGAATTCATGCTTGCAGAAAATCCCCAGCATGTCAGGTTTAAGTCTGCAACATTACTGTAGAAAGGAATATAATAACAAGTCTTTAGTGGCTGTGGAAGGTCACAAATTTCTTCAGCACTCACTAAACCAGCAAAAGACTGTGATATTTTGCTATGAAATAAGTAGCTAACACAGTGTTACCTTTCAGCAAGCACTCAGGCAAGAGTCCAGTAACACTGCATGAGAAAATAAATAATGGTCAGCAAACTCTCATAAGCAAAACAAGCTAATTAATTAAGTGAAACATTCTGGAGCTTCATGGCTATTTCTGTGAAGACATCAGAGTTCATCAGGTGTAACACACTGTGTTGTGTCTGACAGCAGGGGACTGGGTTCAGCCAGCTGGGAAGTCCCTTCCAGATCTGTGTCTCTAAATCTCAGTTAAATGCAAGACTCTTTGGTAAAGCAAAGGTCATTTTAGGGCAATTTGACAAACATGGTTGCTGTTAATATTCTTTTTGACTCAGTGCAGGATTTGGATGGTGGCTGCGCTTGTGTTGGTGTAGATGTTTGAGGTCTGGGACAGGATATTTATTGTCTGGATATCTATATTCCACTTCATCTGGAGAATCTCCTTCAGGTGCCTTCTCCATGGATCAGCCCTCCTGGTCTCCCTCAGCTCTGAACAGACATTTTAGCAGGTTTAATTCTAAAAGCCAAGCAAAGTTTGATGCTTAATATAAATGTTCTGCCTAACTTCAAAGGTACCCACTCACTGTGAAACTGTGATTTCTGGAGGCAGTCTATGGCTTGCTCAGAAAATCAGGCAAGAATTATAAAGGGGATTGTTATTATGCCTGTCCATATGCACCCATTATTATTAGAAGCAGCAGGAGAGAAGAGGCAGAAAAGATTGGACAGGAACCTTGCAGGGAGTTTTCCTAAAGTAGAGGGGGTTTGAACTTTGTTTTAATGAGGCACAGGCTCTGTAATGCTCTTAACTTATCTCTCTCTCCCCACCAAATGCTGGGTACTTCTCCCTGTGTCAGCAGTGAGCAACTCTCAGCTCAGAAAATCAGATTTGGAGAAACTCCTGAAGTCTAGAGAATTATTTGAAGGATTTCTGCAATTAACCCGTTATTCCTCCTTCGTGTCTCACGGTCTGAAACTTTCTTTTGTCTCAGTTTATCACCACTGTAGCTATTTCTTTGAGTTAAACTTAATATCTCATGGGTTTTTTTCCCATCCCTTTAACCCTCAGCTGTATGGTCTCCATGGAATTAGTTTATCTAATTTTCTGATTTATGAAAAATGTGTTGGTTTAAGTTTGGTATCGTAGCTACTCCTTTACAAATGCATAAAGTGAAGAAGAACAGACAAAGGATTTCTTTACCCAACACAATAAATGCATTATTCCTTTTGCACCCTGCTTAAGTATTGCAAGAGAGGATGAACTAACAGATTGGTCTCCTCCCCCCACATATCTGCATTGCCAGCACTCAGGGAAATAGAGCCTGCATGGATTGAAAAGTTGCAGGGGTAGCTACTGAAACAGGAGCATGCACTGAAGAGGTCTGAGTTCCACAGTGTCAGTGGTTCTGAGCAATGTCAGCCTTGCAGCTAATGTGGGAGCCAGGGATGAGAATGCAGGTAAGATCTTTCTCTACCAGGGGATGATCCAATCTCAGTGAATTGCAGCCAGAGTGGAGTTCTGTAACCCAGCCCAGCACCACTGGGGAGTGCCAAGCAACTGCATCAGGTGCAGTGCCAGTCACATGCATTACTCTGGGTTATCATGTCAGAAAGGGCTGAGATGCCCTCTGTGTGAGGTATTTTTATATGAACAGCAGTTGGATTGAGGCACTGTTATAAAACAAAACAAAACAAACACAACAACAACAAAATAACCACTTCTGCATCTGGTCCTTAGCTAATGGGGGCAGAACCCTGACACTTAAAGAACTTGAATTAGGAGCAGGTCTCATGACTCTTTTCTTCCCCTAAATCAAATACAGGATTAAGTAATTTCATGGTGACTGTGGTAAGCAGACAGCATCATTAAGGAAGAAGTAGGATCTGAACCATAATCTTGAGGTTTGCTGACCTATCAGTTCCTTGGCTGACTCCTTATCCCAGAGTCACACTGCATACTTGCATCTCTAAAACAAGCAGGACTCTGAAGTGCTAGCAAGCCTGGACTGCCCTGAAGTGCTTCCAAGCACCTTGATGTTAAAAGCTCTTCAGATCCAGGGTCTCACTACCTTGTAAACTATTAATGAAAAGAAGGAAAAACAACAACCCATCCACAAAACCCCCACCCACACAACAGAACCCTCCCATACATAAACACAATGTAAACATCATTAATACATCCTGAGAAGTAAAAAGATACTTTTAAAGAACAAGTCTATAGAACCCACTGTGCATTTGCAGTGGAAATTTAGATGTTCAAGCCTTTCAAAACTTCCTTTTACAAAAACAACTGAATTTGCCCTGAATAAAGAAAGCTCATGGCAAATGCAGACTCCTCAAGAAGTGCTCCTTTAAGCTACAAGAGAACTAAAACCATATGCATTTTATAACAACTACAGAAAATTGAAGTGGAGAGAAGCTTCCTCTACAATACTTTGGTACATTTGAGGTTGGATTTTTCTAGTCCATTACAAAAAAATCTCCATCTTAACAATCATAAAATCTGATGTCTTGCAATTCAGGAAAAGTGCTGGTTTTTAAAAGCTGTTGGGTCATTTTCAGCTCACAGGCACCAGATCTCCCTTAGAGGGAGGTTGAGACCACCCTTACCAAGGAAGGAGAGGGAAGAGAAGTAGCTTCTTAAAGAGGAATCTGCTCCTCAGCTGTGCTCCAGTTTGCATGAAAGAGGCAGGTATTCTGCTACTCATGGAGACTTGGGTGGTTTTGTTTCAAGTTTATGGCATGTATGGACAAAATATCTTACAAGTCACAAACCAACTTCTAGCTTTATTTGTTTTTCAAGTACTTATTTTTATGAAGGTAGGAGCTACCTTCTTATTACATTGATTATTTTTTTACAACTATTCAGTAACTCAGATCCCCAAGAGGCCCTTCTGCTTACAGTTAATATGGAGCTATTATAATCTTCATTTAAGAGAGAAATGCCATGCCTTGTTTTCTCCATGAGCAGGAAAAATCTTTAGAATCCTCTTTTTGCTTTGGGAAACCTATACAGAATTGCTTATTGTGCTGGCAAGCAACTATAAAGTAGAATTTCAAGGTAACAGACAACTTATAGAGCAAGTTCTGTCAGGTTTTGCTGAACCTAGTTGCTTAATTAATAATTTGCTTNAAAGTTGTATCAGTAAGAAAGAAGATGATCCCTGCATGTGCAGTAACTGAAGTTGTCTTACGTTGTCGCTCTGTCTCCTTCTCTTCCCAGGTGATGTCATTGTCTATATTAATGAAGTCTGTGTCCTTGGACATACTCACGCAGATGTAGTCAAACTCTTCCAGTCTGTTCCTATTGGTCAGAGTGTCAACTTGGTGCTATGTCGTGGATACCCTTTGCCCTTTGACCCTGAAGATCCTGCCAACAGCATGGTGCCACCCCTTGCAGTAATGGAGAGGCCTCCGGNACAGGGATTTGGTACAGTGCATTCTTTCTGACTTTTAAACATTGACTTTTGAAAACTGTTTTCCTCTCAACTGCTTGAGACAGAGGCATTGGAGTTCTTTCAGCACTGCCTATGAAGTGACCATACTGCTTATGCTTGTAGTTTGGAATCTGTTTGTGATGTACATTTAGGACAGTTTGCTGTGCATAATATTCACAAACATTTAAAGAAACTCTGTTAGCATTTTTTCCCTAGACACAGTCTGAAGAAATCATTCTGTGAATCACTGTGCAGATGCAGTTAATTACTGTCAGGTTGGGAGACAGGCTTATCGTGTGGGAATTGACCATTTCATTTTCACACAGCAACAGCCTTTGGCTTTTGTTGTCACACAGAAGCAGCCTTTGCACTGGCATTGTGATGATACTCTTTTTTCCTCAGTTTGCTTAATTAGATCTTTTGATTGAAGTATTTGAAAGACATAATTTCATAAATGCCCTTGAAGCAATTCCACATAAACCACCTCATCCTTCCTAAATCAGTCTTCATTTTATTGCTGAATTTTCAAATACCATTAAAAAACATTACATGATGATAGGTCAATTATTGAACTGTGTACCTTGTATACTCTGTTGGCTGTATAAATGGTTTCTTGTTCCTAATTAATGTCAGGATAATAAGACAATCTTCACAGTAGAAAAATACTTTTAACTTGTGGAGCTCTCTAACCAAACATCCTTCTCCTTTGTTAAAGATGCAACATGCTTTATTAAAGTGAAACTGACTGTGGGTCATCAAACTATTCTGAATATCATTTGTACTGATAACTCATTTTTATTTTGATATACACCTTAATAATATACTTTAAAAATATTTTTGGCTTAAATGTATCCAACCACTGTAACAAGAAGGAACTTGGATTTATTTCTGAGCTTTTCAGTAGCAGAAGCTGGTTGGTGCACAAGTATTATGGAGACCCATAAATACTCTGTTGACTTAAAGTATTCTGATTTCATATGTGCTCTGACTGGTAGTTCTGTATTATACATTAGATTTGAAGGTAAAGGAATTATCTTTTTTTTTTTATTTAACCAGATGGTTTGCTGGAAATACTAAACTGATTTTCAGACAGTTACCTAAATTTTTTTAGTAAAAAGCTATTATACCTACCTGCAAATTTGTCCCATCATTGTCCTACCTCACAT
>VYZU01005038.1:106655-133321 GCA_013401355.1 Ceyx cyanopectus
CCCTAACCCTAACCCTAACCCTAACCCTAACCCTAACACCAACCCTAACCCTAACCCTAAACAAACCTTAACCCTAACCCTAAACCAATCCTAACCCTAACCCTAACCCTAACCCTAACCCTAAACCTAACCCTTCCAAATGAATTTCCAAATGATTTTTTTTTCCTCAAAATGAATTTTTGTATCTTACAAAAAGTAACATGTGGACTATGCTGCAAGGAAGTAAAAAAAATAGGGGAAAAATGTTAAGAAAATGTGTATATCTGGATCCAGCTCAATTCAGCTTCCACAGAAAAGAAATAGTGCTGTCATTGTCTATTTGTGTCACATTGGCTGGCAGACAAGCCTTTCTTTTTTGTCTCTGCCATTGGAGTCAGTATGTTGATGCAATTCATTTAATCTTTTANCAAAATGAATTTTTGTATCTTACAAAAAGTAACATGTGGACTATGCTGCAAGGAAGTAAAAAAAATAGGGGAAAAATGTTAAGAAAATGTGTATATCTGGATCCAGCTCAATTCAGCTTCCACAGAAAAGAAATAGTGCTGTCATTGTCTATTTGTGTCACATTGGCTGGCAGACAAGCCTTTCTTTTTTGTCTCTGCCATTGGAGTCAGTATGTTGATGCAATTCATTTAATCTTTTAATAAAGTTGTATCAGTAAGAAAGAAGATGATCCCTGCATGTGCAGTAACTGAAGTTGTCTTACGTTGTCGCTCTGTCTCCTTCTCTTCCCAGGTGATGTCATTGTCTATATTAATGAAGTCTGTGTCCTTGGACATACTCACGCAGATGTAGTCAAACTCTTCCAGTCTGTTCCTATTGGTCAGAGTGTCAACTTGGTGCTATGTCGTGGATACCCTTTGCCCTTTGACCCTGAAGATCCTGCCAACAGCATGGTGCCACCCCTTGCAGTAATGGAGAGGCCTCCGGTAGTGGTAAATGGAAGACATAACTATGAAACTTATTTGGAATACATTTCTAGGACTTCTCAGTCTGTTCCAGACGTAACAGATCGACCACCACACTCCTTGCACTCCATTCCAGCAGATAGTCAGCTTGATAGCACATTCCCACCACCTGCCCATGATGATAATGTATCAATGGCTTCTTCTGGGGCCACCCAAGCTGAACTCATGACCTTAACCATTGTGAAAGGGGCCCAGGGCTTTGGCTTCACTATAGCAGACAGTCCTACAGGACAGAGGGTGAAGCAAATTCTAGACATTCAGGGATGTCCTGGTTTGTGTGAAGGTGACCTTATTGTTGAGATCAACCAGCAGAATGTACAGAACCTGAGCCATGCAGAAGTAGTGGATATACTTAAAGAATGTCCTGTTGGAAGTGAAACTTCTTTGATTATCCATAGAGGAGGTAAGTTTGGAAAGTCTGTACAATTACCAAAATGTGTGTAAAAGGTTCTAAACCGTGAGACATACATATATATACTCACTACATCCTTGTGTGCTAGACTGGAAATCAGTTTCCATGGTGGGGGAGGTAACACCCTTGGTTCTGGAAAGGTGGATCTGCAATTAAGGATCCTAGACAAAATCTAACAGTTCATTGTACATTCCTTTTTGTGTCTTGAGTGTCAATGGTCACACCTCTGTGTAAAGTGAAACGAGAGCAGCTCCAGACCTTTCACCCCATAATAATGTGTATGTCATCTGCAGCCAAATCTTACAGCTCAAAGCAGGTCTGCAAGCTTTAGATCTAATTGCATATATTGATTCCTTAAGGTAGATCAAAGCAATCAGCCCTTAACGAGGTTGATAAGCCATTTTACCTTTTTTTTTTCATTGTAAAAGCATTGTACAACAGTTGTTTTGTTTCTTTGATGACAACAAAGACCCATAGTATCTTTTTCTCTGTTTTGAAAAAGCAGCTTCTGCCAACATAGTTGTTGTGACCAGCCTGACTCAGTAAGCTTGGATATGCACTGCTGAAGGGGAGAGCCAAGACTTCATAGAAGGAAGTAATGACATCAGAAATCTTAATACCTTGGCAGTGATATGTAATTTCATAGCTTTTAATATCTTAGCCAAACAAGTTTTCTTTGGTAGTTTGAGATGAACGTCCACCACAGTTTATTATTACCTGAAGTGAATAACGATTTAATTTCTGTAATTAAAGATCTTTCTTCCTCTAAATGCATTCATATGTCACTGAATGTACTTTACTCTGTGCTTCAAAAGGGAAAAAAAAAAGATTCTATACAAAATTACTAATTAACTTTCCTTCTGAAGAGTAGAAGCTTGGAAATGAAGCTTTAGTGTTTGCATATGCCAAATGTTTGTCATTAAAAACCTACAAATCTTTACAACAAGGAATATAGTAACTATTTCTCAAATTGCAGAAATAAAAAACAAGGTGATTTTAATATCTGTAGAGAAATAAGTATTTTCATAGCTATAATTTAAAGAATAATTTATAAGAGACACAATCTGACATTACTTTGTACTGAAACCAAATTAAGAGTGGTATGTAAAGGCCAGTCGGTGTCACTATAGTACATGACCTTGGAGAAAGGTAATTGTTGCACAATTTCTGTATTAGTTATTATTCAATCTGGTTTTACTTTATATCTATTAAGAATCTGGAACAGTAGAGTAAGTAACTTTTTTTTTTTAAGATGCTGACAATTTAGGGGAAATTAAATAGCAAAAAGTAGAGTATAAGGGGGATTAGAAGGGTTAATGTAACCCCCCAAATGGGATTTTATTTGAAAAATGCAAGCTAAGCCCCCTCCAGAGGAAAACAATTCAGAACTCCAGTGTTCAGAGAGGAGTGTGAAATCCACTATGCTGAATAAGCCTGAGTAATAATAGGCAGAAAAATAGATATTTTAGCAATCAGTGTGGGACAGTAGCAAAAAACCCCTGAAGCAGCAACATCCTCAAGCCAATGAGGGTAATTCCTGTCCCTCAACAGAATTGCTTCTTAGAACGTTGATTCATGATCCAAAAAAAAATAATGGATCAGCATGATAGTTTAAGGAGTTCTGTTCCATTAACTGAGCTGTGTTCCATTAACTGAGCTTTCTCCACAGCACTGGCAGGTAGAAGACACTGCACTGAGCTCAGCTCTAAAACCAGTGTAGACTCAGCCCATCTTGCCTTTTGCCAGCCCAGCTGCTGAGGTGCAGAGCTCAGCTCACACCAAATACTACATCCAAACACAGGAACATGTTGCTGGAGTCTTACCCTTCTGCTGCTGGGTCAGGGATGGTTGGTTGCTTTAGAGAATGCAGTGAAAAGAGTGTTTTGTTCATGGTAAAGCAATGACTAAAGCAACTGTCTGTGATTAGACTTACTGAGATGATAAAGAACAAAGAACGTTTACTATCAGGAAATTCTATACAACAGAAATAAGGAATATCCTTTAATTCAAGGTTGTTAGACTCTGAAATGAAAGACAGGTCTTGCATATTTGAGTGAAAAAAAAATGCAGTGTATGAGATCAACCTACTTTACCTGAGAGGTAGCTTAGGAGAAATGAGAACTGTTTTAAGGTGACAACCTGGGATTTTTTTCACAAATTCTTAGGAAACTGGTATCCATGTGACAAAATATACATTTATAATGCAGGTAATTATCTCTAAAGTAGTCATAATATCTCCTTTCATAGTCCCGGGGCAGAAACGGGCCTTTCTAGGGTGCAATTCCAATGTAGCTGTTTCAAATAAGTTCATTGTACCCTAAAAGTGAATATTCTGCTTGAGTGAGCCTATACAGGGAATTGACAGTGACTGGCTCAGATGTGTCTGTCCCACCTGTTAGGAATAAGAAACAGGTGATAAGATTTGGTAATGTGAGATAATCTGAGTACAAAACAAACCCTGCAATGATTCTGAGCTCTTTGGTCTGTACCAGCAGTGAAGCAAGGCACATTTTCCTGTGACTTGTGGATCCAATTTCTATTCTGTTATCTCTAATGTGTAATGACACTTGAACAGTACCATCCTTTTCCATCATTACCCAATGCATCCTGTCTTTAGCATCTCATTTTTAAGATTAAGACCAAAGTACAATTGCTGCCTGTGGGAGAGGGGAGATGTGTTTTGCATAAGGTTGTGTGTTACCTTGCAGTGTATTCTGTCTCTGATAGGAATGTGGCCTGGCTGCATATTTCACTGTGGCAAATTGATTAAGTGACAATTTCTCCCTGTCATTCAGCAATCTTACTGATACTGCAAACAAGAAACAGATCAACATTGGCTGAGATATATAAATACATTTATTTGCATGTATAAAATGCATATATATGTTCTCCTTTATGCATATAGTGTGCATGCTACAGGATTAAAAAAGCTCTTGTCCCTTAAGCTTAGGAGGCCACAGCCAGAGGATGGAGGGGAGGAAAGGTCTGCAAGTTTCAAAAAGATAGAGGGCATATCAGTACTCAAGTTTAAAGAGGTCACTAAAGAAAACTGAACCAACATGAAAGAGAGACTTGCCATGGGGTACAGTCTAGCTGGAGGAAGTCCCACTGTATTTGTGGTATACTCATTTGTAAATTTCTAAAGCAGAAGTAGTAATTTGTGTACTTGTTAAAAGTAAATTAATGGAAATAATACCATTTTATATCTAAGGAAATACTAAGCAGCACTGTTCAGATGACAGCTATGATACTATATGACTAAAAAAAAAAAAAGGAAAATTAATAGAAAAGAAGGGAAGGGAAAGATCTAAAAGTGTTTGTTACCCAGATTTACCCCCTTCCAGCTTTGCTTCAGCCTTCACACTTCATCCTCAGCCTCTGCAGCAGTCTGCATTGAGCACAGGCTGCTAAAACAGTGTGGAAGAGTTCTCAAAACTCAGTGTTCTGCATATTGGTAGAGCAGAAATTCTGCTTTAGCCCAGAACTGCTGAAAAACATCACTAAGTAGCTGAAGCAGTATGTACAGAATTTATGTAGAGCAAAATATTCACTAATTAGGACATCAGAAACTGTTTGTGTCGTGTTCTACTAAATGAGCTGTCAAGTACCTGACATGTGCCAGCTCTTCTGGAAAGTTCCTTTGAAATATCTGACCCTACAGACAGCAGCCCAGCCTCACAAGTGTTCCTGTCTAAAAAACCTTGACACATTCAAATCTATATCCATCAAGGCTTTGCCTGAAACACTGCAGTTAAGGAAATCCAAACACAACCAACTATTCCACGAAGCTATGGCAACTCCTAAACACTTGCTGCAGGTGAAACTGTAAATGCAACCATGGGAGCCTGGCAGAGTTCATACATCAGGTGATGGTGGAATCCAGACAGGCTCTGGGAAACAGACTGCTGGTATGGAACAGAGCTGGAGAAGTGCTCCACTGGCCATACCAGATGTCAGTCCACTCCTGGCATGGGACTGGAATAATCCAGCAGCCATGTTCAGCCTGACACAGCATGGGAGAGAGTGTTGCCCACGTGCAGTGCACAGTCAAGGTGAGGAGGGAGAATTTAACTGCAAACTGTGAGAATAAAAAGACCAAGTGTCTTTTTCAGTTTTTTATATAAACCCCAGTAGAAGTTTGTAACTCTTTAAGGCTGCTGGTAGATCCCAGTACATCACAGAAGGCATCAGCAATTGCCAAAACAGACAGAAAGTTCACAAAAAAAATATGCTAGTTGATAGGCCTGGCATCTCAAAATAAGCAAACCTCAGTGAAAGGAATATGACATCCTCACTGCCCTTCCCATGGGCTGATCCCAGATTCACCTCTCTGCCACAGAGATGGACCTTTTGTTTGTCCAGGATATGTCTTCCAGTTCCTTGGGTCAGGAGAGCTCATACTTCTTTCACTCCAAGATGTTCCCTCTCTTGGGAAACCTGCAGAAGATAAAGCTCCAGGCAGCACCATCACCCTGCTTCTGGCCCAGGAAATTCTGATCTCCTCAGCCCACCACTGAGGTCTCTAGAGCTTTAATTCTGCTTCTGCATTCTTCATTCAACAGATTAAGAGATTGTGCAAACTGGAGATCTTGCATCCCATGGCTTGCTCATCTCCAGCTCAGCACTTTCTAGGCAACAGTACTGAGGGTTGGAAGAAATTGAATTGTTAGGAATATGTTGTATGGACTTTGATTTTGGACTTAGGGTTTCCATCATCCTACTGTCTCTACTCCTTTTCATCCCCAAGTCATTGGTGATGTTTTCCCTTCCAGTCACTTCCTAAGAGAACCCAGTCTTGATTTAATTGCTTCTTAAGGATACTCTAAATTAATAGCAGCCTGTTGTTTGCTTTGTTCATGAGGGTACGCTGCTTTCTGTCAGCCCAGACAAGAGATGCTGGGCAATACCAGGTCTCATCTCTCTCCTGCTTCCTGACAGAATTTCTCCTTTCCAAAGTTACTCCAACTGTACATATGCTCCTGATCCCTTTTCTCCCATTCTTTAGAGTATTCTAAAGTGGAGAGGAACTTAGCTCCATGTCAACATGTGCCTCTGTAGCCCTGCTGTGCTCTGAGCTGGCACATGTAGCTCTTGTTGAGAGTTTAAGGCCCCACAAAGGGAATGTACATGAGAACCTGCTGGAGACCCCCTGAAGTGCCCCCTGTGAACCATTGATACGTTGCAGTCACTGACAAGAACTTTCCTCTTTCAATCTTCCCCTTCCAGTTTACCAAACTGCTTTGCTTTGCATCCCTCTGTGGAGTGCACTGTTACTGTTGGGTCTGTGTGCTTTAGAACTGGTGGAAAGCAAAGGTTTGTAGCTGACCTTTCTCCTTGCCAGAATTATGAGCTTTTCTATGCCATCATAAATTCAACACTTTCCCCAGCATGTGTTCTCTGTAAATGTTTCCTTCTCCTGCTGGCTTTTGAGTTCTTCCATTTTTCTTGCTCATTTTTGTTGCTGCTCTTAGCAAGTAATACCAGAAATATTTAATGATCAAAAAAATTGTGAGTCATGCTACATTTTCCACTTCATTGACTTTGCTGTTAGATGTCATGTTGCCCTTTTCCCCACCCCCAGTCTTGGCCACTTATCCATTCCTACCTTGCCTGCATAGAAATCAATATTTTTGTGAAAGATAGTTTGTGTCATAACAGAAATGAAGTCTCTGAAAGATTTTTAGAAAATACTATTGCCATGCAGTAACTACTGCTGTTCTATTATCATAACTCCTGGAAGCACTGCTTTCCAGATTCATTTTTACAAGGCATGTCTCATCTTAGAGTATCATATTTTTAGTTCCTAGTAACCT
This sequence comes from Ceyx cyanopectus, assembly GCA_013401355.1. Classification (NCBI taxonomy): domain Eukaryota; kingdom Metazoa; phylum Chordata; class Aves; order Coraciiformes; family Alcedinidae; genus Ceyx; species Ceyx cyanopectus. Next base: position 113,852 of record VYZU01005038.1, read on the forward strand.
TCAAATTATTTATGCCCTTTTTGTCCTACGTATTGGGACTGTTTTATACTTTGCATTAACTGGAAATATTTTTTAAGCATCTTGTAATTATTTGGTATAAAATCTATTTTAATTACTATATTACATGTTATAGCAGTTAACTAAAAAATAAGTTATATAGCCTAATTTATGAAGGGATTCAATTTAAATCTTATTAGTAAGATAAATAGTAACCTCTCAGTAGCTCAGAGAATGACAGATCTGAACAGAGGGAGCATGGCAGGAGACCAGTTATCCTAAAATTCACACTAATGAGACTTTCATATCTTTTATTGTATAGCTTTGATTAGCAGTGGAACAGTGTGCAATTGCTTCCATATTTCTGAATAAAAGAAAAAGAAACTGTAGACCTCCTTAATGAATATGGATTCCTGAAAAAAACAGACATCAATAATAGTTAGCAGCTATTCCACTGTATTAATGGCAGTAGTATGACTTGTATTGTGTCTCAAAGTGGTAGTGTTATGGTTTTTCTGCTTTTCTTATTAATGTTTGTGCACTGTGTGGTGTATTTGTGGATAATTTTGCAAAGCAGTAGATAAATCATATTTAGATCTATTGCATAGAAGGTTTTAATGACTATTAGCTAGCTCTTTGTTTCAGAAGTACTTTTATTACTGGGGAACTGTTTCCTAATGTAGGCCTCTATGGTCTGTATTAAATTTGAACAGTGCTCTGTTAAGATTGATGGGGACACTTGTCCTAGGGATTTCTGTGCCTAACTCTTGTTGACATTAAAAGGAGTTACTTTGCACACTGGAGAAATAGATCCCTTTAGAAGACCTTTTAGCCAAAAGAAATGCAAGTTGCAGATACAGATCATAGATATTATATATAGATATACATAGATATACAGATCCTCCTCACTGCATGTCCTAAATGGTAACTACCATTGCTCTGATGGCTGTTTTGCCCTGAATCCTTACTCCCAAAACAAGGCTGCTCAGAGGGAGCAGGTAGACAGTATAATGAGATCTACACAGAGACTTGCCCTGCACCTGAACTTCCTGCAGAGCTGCAGAAACTCTGCCTTCAGGACAGGGAGCTGCTTGTCTCCTGCTGCAGAGTGCAGGGCACACTGCTGTCTGGTAGCTGCAGCCCACGCCACTGCCAAATCCAACAGCTCTGCTGGCAGCACTGACGACTGATTTTGGTCTTACTGATATTACTGAACGAATTAATACTAATTGAAGGACAGTTTGTTTGAGAAAACAGACTTTTTGGCTTGCCTACACTGGAATCTGGCTAGGCCAGAAAAGATTCTTCTCTGTTCTTGCAAGCAGTAATACCAGAAAACTAATGAGATTATCTTGGACTGTGGATCTCAGTGAAAAAAAAAGAGGCATCTTTTGAAGCCAGAATCACAGAATCCCATGGTAAGGGTTGAAAGGGACCTCTGGAGATCATCTAGTCCAACCTCCCTGCTAGAGCAGGTTTGCCTAGAAGCAAGGCAGATTGCACAGACCCACATCAGGTGGATTTGTAATATCTCCAGAGGAGGAAAATCCACAGTGTCTGTGGGCAGCCTGTTCCAGTGCTCCATCACCCTCACAATATAGAATTATTTTCCTGTTGTTCAGATGGAACCTGCTGTGTTCCAGTTTGTGCCCATTGCACCTTGTCCTGTTCAAAAGAGTCTGGCCCCATCCTCTTGACACCAACCCTTTAGATATTTACAAGCATTGGTAAGATCCCCTCTCAAGCTTCTCTTCTCCAGGCTAAACAGCCCCAGGGCTCTCAGCCTTTCCTCCTAAGGGAGATGTTCCAGTCCCTTCAGCATCTCTGTAGCTCTCATTGGAAGCATGGCACATGCAAGAAGCTACTGCAATACTGAGGCATGAAGAAACTAGCTTTTTTTCCTGCTTGCCCATAGTCTAGTCTCTGAGTGAGTCTAACCTTCCTCCTGGGACATCTCAGCTTCAGGAAGGAATGAGACAGAGATGGACTCTAAAAAAAGTACCATTTAAGCTGTGCTTGTGTTCTGAGGCATGCCTGCAGTTCAGTGTGACTGTGTTGAGCAATGTTTCTGTTGGTGCAGTACAATGTAATGTCCTATTAAAGATGTGTTGGGTTGCCAAACCTGTTGTCAAAGTGCATTGTGTAGACCTTGTGACGTGCTGATCTGTAACAGTGCAATCTGTGATAGCAATAAAGCAAGCTAATATGAAACCAGTGAGTATATCATCTCTTGTGCCACAGACTGGAGACACAGCACTGGGGAGATGAAGGTGTGATTGTCAGGCACTTCCCAAACCATGTACAACAGCTACAGATCTCTCTTGGCTCCCAGCCAGTAAAAACACAGGTACTAAATTAGTCTTCTAGATGAGGGGTTTATCCCTGTGCAGTTCTTTAAGCAGTTTTCTTTTACATTCTTCAACAGCAGGGAAGGCTTTAACGTTGGCTGCACTTGCCCTTTGTGAGGAATGCACAACTTTTCTGGTTTCTTTTCTAAAACAAGAGCATACACTTATTAAATCCAACACTGCCCTTCTCTGGAAGCCTTGGGTGACTCATTCAAACACAGAACCAGCACTAGGGTACACACACCTCTGTTGTGTCACCTTCCAAGTACACTAGAAAACAGGACGTGGAGGCCAAAGCTGTCAGGCACAGACTGGAAGTTGACTCCCAAGTGTGTTGAAACAGATTTCTAAAAGATATAAATTACTTTCCAAAGCCAGATTTGTCATAACCTGAAACAGTATTTCAGTGTGTAGGAAACAGAGTGTGCAATTTTTCTGCTTGGTAAATGACACAAATCTTGACTTTTATTTATTTTGTACTTTTTATTACCATGAGCTAAAAGAAGACAAGCTTTCTGTGCACACAGTCCTGGGGTCACTTTATTTTTTGTGTATATTTGAGTTAGATGCAATTATATTTAGTGGACTTGTATAAGATACTTCTTTCTGTAATGTAAGCATTTTTAATTACATTTAATGTGTTCTAGATAGAGAACTTCTAAATATCCTGTGATAATTAGAAAAAGGCTCTATATGCATGAATAAAATTCAAACCCTTTGAATGAGAAAACATTTTAATGATCTTTAAATTAATTTTATAAATTAATTTCCATTTCCACAGTTGTTTTTTCCCTAAAAGAAAGTTTGGTAATATTTTAAAAGGAAAATTATGATGATGATAGCAATAATAATAATACAGTTTGTCTTAAAGAGTGAAAAAAAATTAAGTAATACTTCAGGGATTAGTTAGCATTATAGAAGAGGTTTGATGATTATGGGAAACACCACAGTATTATCTGCATGTATTTTAATAGCTTAACTAAATACAAAGTGAATCTTTTTTGTTACTATCCACGTAAAATAATTTCTGTACTTTTCACCATAAAAGTGGTAATTTTAGGCATCTGCAGTGCCTCTCTACTGCAGTATAAACGTTATTACATCTCTGGATTAGTACAGAAGTACTGAATTATGCAGAACCTTAATCTGTTCCTTAAGGAATTAGTAGTGGAGAAACTTAACCCTTTTTATTTTGTAAATACAAAAGGATGATTACATCAGTGGGAGGTTCTAGAGCAGCCCAGACAGAAGTCTGAGAAATACTCCACAGGGCTTTGGTTTGTGACCAGTGAGAGCCAGAACCAGTCCACCCAGTTTCTGCCCTTCTTCACTAGCCTTCTCCATGTTTTACCCAGGTCCCTCCTCAGCCTCTGGGTTTATTGTTTGCCATCCTGGCTCCATTTTCCTTCCTCTGAGCAGCTGAGAGAAGCTGTCATTCTTCAGTGTCAGCCCAGTCTTTGAACTTAGCCTTGCTCTGAGCAGGAGGTTGGACTGGATGAACTCCAGCTGTCCCTTTCTATCTAAAACCTTACATTATTCTATGGTTTTCCATCTTTCTCATGGTTGGGGGCTCAAGGTGCTAAGAGAGGGTCTGACTGAATGTAATAAATCACCATCTGGATAATTTTAAACTTCTTCCATAGTACTTCAGAGATAGAAGTTATTTAGTCTTGCCTCTTCATTTCATCATGTTAAATATCTATATTTATATAAAACAAATATATATGTCTTTATATATGAGAGTTCTTTAGAAACTGATGCAGAGGGAATGAAGCCATGTTTTTTTTATTTCATCCTGCCAGGTGTGTTTATTGAGATTTCATACACAGCAGATTATTCTCACACCATAGATGAAAAATAATGCAGTGTTAGCTTATTTATTATATAGCTTTCCTGAAAAACCCCAGTGGATGTTGGGTTGCCTTTAAAATTGGAACAGATAGATAGTCTGATCCAGGTAACATTCACTACATGGACAGCAGCTACAATGATTATTTCTACTAAGGTTGATTTAATTAATCAGGAGGTTTATCTTGTAACTTGCTTGTTGTATATCAGACTTGCAGCTTTATCAAGCTCTTTATCCCACTAGGAGCAACTAGGATGCATTGTACTGACAGATGAACAGTTATGTACAGTTTCACTCAAAAGGCCCTTTTCAGACACTAATCTCATGAGAATTAATTGTGAATCTTTACAGGTCCTTCAAGGCAAAGAAACTAAAATTGGTTTCCATGCTACATACTTCATCCTAATCTTCCCAGGCTTGCCTTGCAACACTTAGAGCCACAGTCACCTCAGCTGCTGTCAGGGACCCTGTGTAGGCAGCTGCAGGGCACCTTTCTTCCCCTGGGCTGGGCAGCAAGCAGATCTCTGCATGATGAGGAAAACAGGCACCTCTGTGGTGCCATTCAGCTCCTGATAACATCTGAAGTAGGTGAAATGAATAGTATTCCATGAAAGCCTGTTCTTCCCTGATGATTACTGAAGTTCTTAAACACTCATCAAGCAAAGTTTCATATTTAAATTTCTACTTGCATTCAGTCAGGTGAATCTCAAGTTAATTGTAAAAAAGTTCGATTTATATCATGCACTAAAATAGTTCCCCCTGCAGCCATGGTGGAAAACAGGCACCTGAAGAGGATGACTTAGATCATTTTATTCAGTCAATGCTTAAGCAACTTGTTACTGAATTTGCCCATCATGCTCCACTCAGGGGCCTGGAACCTCTTTCCTATGAGTCCAGGCTGAGGGAGCTGGGGTTGTTCAGTCTGGAGAAGGCTCCAGGGAGACCTTGGAGCACCTGCCAGTGCCTGCAGGGAGCTGCTCCAAAGCCTGGAGAGGGGCTGTTTGCAAAGGCCTGCAGGGAAAGGCCAAGGGGCAGTGGTTGGAATGAGCAAGGAGTGGATGGAGATGAGAACTGAGGCAGAAGTTGTTTCCCAGCAGAGGGGTGGGCACTGGAGCAGGGTGCCCAGGGAGGTGGTGGAGGCCCCATCCCTGGAGACATTGCAGGTGGGCTTGAGGAGGCTCTGAGCACCCTGCTCTAGCTGAGATGGCCCTGCTCTCAGCAGGGCTTGGAAGCTCCCTTCCAACCCAGTATTCTATGATTCTGTGATTGCAGAGAATCTGAGGACCTGAGCTTAGCTGGCCAGCCACAAGACAAGGGTGCTTGAGGTGAGTCCTGCCCACACACCAGAGGCAAGCTCAGAACAATTATTGCATTTAAAAATACAACCCTTTGTTATCACAAAAGTCAGAAGCTGTCTCATGCATTATAGATAAATCTGGAATCCCATTTTTGCTGCCCTAGACAGTAATCTGGGTTTGTTTACAGAAGAGAAGTTATAAATGTGCTCTTGCAGAAAGTAAATTATTTCAGATTAAATATGTATTAATATATTTATTAATATTACAAATTCAATTATAAAATTAGCTTTTCTTTAATGGACTTTTCTGAGGCTTTATATGCAACAACCCCACTCATTTAAAAAAAGAAACAGGTAAAATTCGTATGGCTTAGATTGAGTTTAAAAAGTGGTTACTTGATTGATCTTTTAACATAATTATTAGTAGGAAGTTAGTGAGGGATTTTATTTTTAATAAGCTTCCTGTATCATAAGTTCTTGGCTTTTTACTATGTTGCACTTTTTATGAAGATCCAGTAGAAAATAGCAAATCAATACTGATAAAGTTTGGTCCATGTCATTGGCCAGATGACACATGACTGCTAACAGGTAATGTGGGGTAGTTAATAAATAAAACATCAGCAAACGGGGAACATTTTTGTTCAGGAGTGTAAATTAATTCCTGAAACACAGAGCAGAGAATGCTGCCCAAACTTGAATTATTATGGATAATGCTTAGCACAACATCACCATCAAAAAGGCAAATTCAGCACAATTTCTTAAAATAAAACTTTCTGTCTAGAAAACAAGTCCTGTGAGGAGTGTGTGAGGGAACTGGGCTTGTTGAGGCTGGAGGAGGCTCAGGGGAGACCTTTCACCTCTGCAGCTGCCCACAGGGCCTTGCAGACAGGTGAGGGTTGGGCTCCTCTCCCAGGTGACTAGTGACAGGACAAGAGGCCTCAGCTTGCACCAGGGGAGGTTTAGGTTGGATGTTAGGACAGTTTTCCAGTACAAGGGTTATTAATCACTGAAACAGTGCCCAGGGAAGTGGCTGAGTCAGTGAAGCCATGTAGATGTGGTGGGTTGGTGGTGGAGTTGGCAGTGCTGGGTTAGCAGTTGGGCTCAATGATCTTAAAGGTTTTTTCCAACCTGACCAGTGTGTGATTCTCAGTGCAAGAGGCCTTGGGGCAGAGAGGTGGAGATCTGCAGAATAATCCAGCAACCTGAGAAGAGCAAGAAGCAGGTACATAGGCCTCAGAGGGAATGGGATGAAAATCTTCTGGGGGCTGGCAGGGAATAGACAGAGCTTATTGTAACTCAGGGAGTCCTTCATTTCACTGGAAACAAGGACCTGTGATGTAGGGACACAGAGAGCAGGGAAAGCTGTTCAGAAACCATGTTTGCTTCTGTATTCTCTAACTATTTTACATGTTTTCTATTTGAAAACTTAGATATTTTCTTTGTACAATAACAAAGCCTGTTATTTTGTAGTTTGGTTTGGGTTTATCTGTATATATTTATATAGAAAGCCTTTGGAGCTTCCTATAAGGGGTCTAGGCAGATCTATCTTAAGTCTTTGTCTGACCTGATCACTGGCCACCATCTCAGGTGGGAAGGAAACCTCAAATCAACCCCAGCTCTGTTGCCACACAATAAAAAGTAATTTCTTCACCACCATCCTAGGCTGGCACATTTTGCACACTGCAGAGCAAAGGCCTGAATACTGGAACTAAGGACTGATGGATGATGCTTCTCCTCCTGACCTGTAACTCCAGCAGCACTTCCATGTCTATTTAAATGTGAGTTTTTAATGTCAGTAATTAAGAAAAAGTATTACAGGGGATTTGTAGGGATTTCAGAGATTTTTCAAAGGGAGAAAGTCCTATTCCATCAGTATTAAAATTGGGTGTGATAAAACAGAAAAATAATAACCATTATGAAATCAGAAAACCAGCCTCAAGTGGAGATATACTGATACTACTTTCTGATTTGGTATTTAGAACTACAAAGGTTGAATTTGGAAATATACACTCAAAGAGTAAGAGAAATAAAAAATAAATAATAGTGGTTTAGAATGCAATATAAGTAAGAAAATGTTCATTTTCCATACTGGAAATAATGTTGCAAATCAAACCAAATATAGGAAAGAAAAAGTCATGCCTTGAAATTTTGCAGGTAAGGGATAAAAGTGTCCAGAGTATTAATTCTGAAGTATTAACAAGTTGGGTTGGTTTTTTTCTCCTCTATTGCCTGAGAGCTAGAGGACAGCAGGATATAACAAGATACATTCTTTTTGTCATTAAATTAAAATGCATGTTACAGATTGCTGGTGTAAAAGTTATACATGATAGGAAAGGGATGAATACAAATTGCTGACTTGTGTTTGTGCACAGAGGTACCTACTTTTATTCATTAGTATGTGATATAGCTACTTGCACACTGTTTTTTATCAATTCTCATTAAAAGTAAATAATCTGTATCAAATTGCAAATTATATATGTTCATCATGTCTCCCATTTAAGGTCTTCCTTTGTCTAGCAGAATACACAACTTAGAGAATATTATTCATGAAAACTGTTCAGTGGAGGATCTGAAGATGTTTTTGTTTGCTTTCTGTTGTATATTTGTTAGCATTTTCAAATTGTAGCAATAACTTCAGAGTTATTAATTTCTGAGTAGGTGGCTAGATTGTTGAAATGAGAATGGCATAGTAATTGGTTTCTGCTAGCCTCTGAAGTACTAGGTTTAAAACACTTCCTACCAAGATTGAGTCCTAGAACTTAAAAAAAAATCACCCAAGAGAACAGAGCAGCTTAATCTAAAACTGTCAATTGCCTAATAGATTAAAAATTTAGTTATGGTATGACAATCAAAGACCTGCTTATAATAATATACATTATTTCAGGCTTCATGTTGTCAGGAGCAGCTAATATTTAGTGTTCACTAGATGATCCTTTTAAAATCTCAATCAATAGGTATTTTATCTATAACTTAACTAGAAATTACATCTGAGATCTGATTTATTTTACTTTTTACCTACTAAATCTCCAGTACATTCTGAAAATGCATCTGCTTTTCACCAAAATGGCTTCAGTGAATCACCATTCAGCAGTGAAAACTTCCTTTGTCAGAAGGCCACTTACAAACCTAAATTTGAATCAACATTTTTCTTCCTCTTCCCCTGAAGTAGATTACTTGTTGACATGAATTATACTTTTCAAATGATTTTATAAGTGTTAAAATCAACCCTCCACCCCCCAAAAAAAGGCCAATAGCATTTTCCCCTGCAAACTGCTTCCTATAGTAGCTGAGTGGGATTAAACACCAGCAAAGCTCTATGGTGGCTGGGTAAAGGGCATATAGATCTACCCTTAGTGTCTTTTTCTTTACCTATTCTTTGGGGAACCCCGAGGAAAAAGTATCTTTCACATCTGATGACCATCACTGATTAATTGCATTGTTCAGCAGGTTCCTTCAGCAGCTACAGTCTTCAAGCACACATCAGTAGCTTTTGTTCTGTGACATATGGGCATACTGAGGAATGTGGCTTACTGAGGAAGAAGATGTTTTCCAGACCCAAGGGCTACATCCCAGTTTGCCTTCTTGTGCAGCAGCTTTTGATTTTAAGGAAGGAGGCACATTGATGCTAAGTACACTAGCAAGTCTTTGTAAAAATTCTAGTTTTTAAGCTTAGGTCAGCTGTGAGGTCCAGAAGGTGCTTCATGGTTGTCAGCACCATCATCTTCTCTGTTTCACTTGTCATGTTTATGTACTGTTCCAATCTTCTCACTATTGAGGGGTTATTTCCATTATGTTAGACATGTCTAAATCTCAACAGACTGAAATCAATTTCTGTTCCTCTGAGACAGAGCACTGTCACAAGGAGAAAAATCACCTATTCAGAATTTTTCTTACTTTTCCTTGCAGTACATTCATTTAAAACTTATCATTTCTGAACTGTCTTGTCAGGGTCCTTTATCAGCATCGTTTTTTAGTGTTCTGTTCATCAACTTTTTTCAGTACTCCACAGAACTACATGTGACCAGCACACAATCTAAACACCAAAAATTCACATCAATACTGGTCCTCTCTCGTTACACTTAAGGCCATAGTCCTTCTTGATGTTAATTACTCATCTCCAGACCTTCAGGAATTCAGAAAAATGTGTCATTTCTCAAGCTTTTTTTTGCAAGCCAGGTCATCTTCATCTATTTATCATGCTTAATACTCTAGTGTTCTGTACTGTAGTAATACCATACCCATCAATCAGTACTTCTCTTTTTTTTCCTTTTAGGTTCTTATGGCCTTATGTTAAATCTTCTGAACCTCATGTCATTTTAACCATTATCATTTAGAACACTGCAGAGTTTTGACTTTGTTCTTCATAAGTTGGATGCTGAGAATTATCTCCTGACTGGTGAACATGAAAGCAGAGAAGTTTATCTCTATTAGATACATGTCAGTGTGACCTAGAGGTTCATCCAGGGTACTGAGAGTTTAGAAATTCACTGTTCTGTTCACACTCATTACTTCTTGTATGAGTTAGTGTTGTTACACTAACATCCCTTGCCAAATATTCCACTTTCCTACACTAAACAATTTACTTTCATTGCTAAGACTCAATAATGTAAAACTTGAATCTTGGGATAAGTTTTGTTTCTCCAGTTAGGCTTTTCTTTTACAGTCTCCCAATGTTTGTCAGTCTTTCTGTTCTGCCTTCATCCCAATAAACAGGAATAAACTGGTCTGGCAAGCTGGCATGAAGGAGCAGGAAATTGGAAATAAATTATTAGTTTGGATAACATCTGGATCCAAAGAAGCAAATAGGTTTCCACCACTATGGCCAAGTGGCATGATTACCTTTTCATTATGTTGCCATGGAGTGTTGATCACTCTGCCATGTGGTATGAAAATTAGCCAATTACAGTTAACACACCTGAACCCCCATGCTTCCCATTGCCAAAGAAGAGATTTCAAAAGCAAGTCAGTAAAATGCAGGACCATACTGACAGCTTAATGCATATTAAACATAAAATTCTGAAGTTACTATAGTTTCATTTAATAATGAGAGAAAGGCAGGAAGGTGAAAACAGCACCCTCAGTCTCTGTAATTTCACTTACTTGTTGCTTTATGATGAATTTTTGTCCAGTGCTCCCAAACCTCAGAGAAATCAGATGTACTAAGACTCTGAGCTCACTAACGGACATTCAGGAATATTTCAGATGCTCTGGGGTATCAAGAAATCTTCACTGGAAGGGCAGAGTCAGTGGGAGACTCAACACTGTCTAGGATAGCAATGGGAACAGGCATCAGAAGAAGAAACAGGCATCTGAAGTAGGGGGAATCTGAGAGAAAACATGGATGCAATGAAGGAATTTATAAGAGGGGAACTGGAGCTTAAATGTCAACACTAAATATCTGGTGATTCTTTTCATCTATGCCTTAATATGACTATTATATATAAGCAAATGAATGGGTTTATTCTTGAATATTTTTTCTCTCATGCTTGCTGAAGATTTTTTGTGTATTTTTATGCTAAGGACTTTAGGACACAGGCTACAAACAGTTTATGCTCCATCTACCAAATAACAAAATATTGGGAACATGCCTTGGTATTCATTTCAGTGACATGCCATAATGTAAACTGAGGTTTCTCTAATGTGCTTAGTTAAGTGTAAAAGCTTAAATGGGAGCAGATTTTAAACACCAGGAAAAGCAGAGACACTGGCATAGTTAGGGACAGTTGGACTGTCAGAGAGCCTGTATTGCAGTATTCCTGAAAAATTCGTTTGGAAATTTAAATTCTCTTTCAGTAAAGTCATGCTGAGACATGTTCTTAGCAAGAACACAACGTGTGGGTATGGCAACACTCTCAGGCCCTGCTAGAAGCAGCAGTCACAAGCTGTCAGAGCTCTGAAGGCTCAGTTCTCATTCTGAGGTATGTTGCTGATTCAGTCTTTGTGACACTTACCTGTCTTTTCACCTTGCTGGTTTTCAGCAGCAGTCATTGGGCAGCACACATGAGCAAAACTGGAGATTCATCAGGGAAAGTTTCCTTCTGCCAAAACAAAAGGTTCTTTTTGTTGTTTGTACCAAAAAATAGCCTTGACTTTTTTCATTTTAAGAGTTTACATCCTGTGAGCAAACTTCTGAGATCTCTTTCATCACTCACCATGTGTTTCTGTATGGGCACACCAGGTTTTGTTAACAAAACCCAATTAATTGGATTCATATCTGCATTAAATACATACATTAGAGACTGCAGTTCAGCCAGTACTACTTCCCATTGCAAATCATAAATCAAGGTGTGGAACTAAGGATTTGAACTTTTAGTAGGAACTTCTGTAATAAAAGGCAAGAAATGAGGATCTTCCTCATAGATAAAGATTGCTTTTTCTAGTCTGGTAAAGTTGACCCAGTGAAATCTGTTCTGAATTGTACTGTAGCAGCATTTGCACTATTCTGAGTCATGGCTGTCCTTCAGATAATAGTTTCCTATCAAGGAACTAAATCTATAACAGTGCAACACTTTTTGGGTAACAGGCATCAGAAAAGAAAGTTTGTATTAAAATGTCACCCAATGAAACATTCTGTAGGGGTTTGGTATAAAATTTTGTCTGTGGAAAATAATCTAGTCTTGTTGACTACATATAAGGCTACTTGTTCCAAAATTTGATTTCTCTTTTCCAGAAATAGTTGTAGAGATTATTATTTTTCACAACTGTAGTACATTTATGCATCAAAAGCTGTCACTGACAATGGTGTATTTGCCTCTACACTACTTTAGCTATGATCCAGAAATTCTCTGCTTCACGTCCAAATTAATCAGGAGATGGTATTTAGTTTGTTGGTTTTTTCTAGTTTCATAAATTATTTTAAATCTCTGACTGATAAGCAATTCACAGAGCTGTAGCAGCCAAGCAAAATGAATAGCTGTATGTCCATTAGAATGTAAATGAACTCATTACTATGCCAGCTTCTGACCTTTAAGGATGGCTGTATTCATGCTAACAAAGACTCTTTGCTATTCATGAAAGTGAAAACTTAATGGTAGCTTGAGATTCTCTGGTGTATTTCAGAGGCAAATCTCATCGACACAGGTGACTGGTGAGGTCCAAGCTTGAACAGCAAGTACTTCTACATTCATGACTTTGAATAGCTATTCTTTTTCTAATTATTTGTGAAGATCTGAATATTATTGAAAAATTGTTGCTTAAGAAGGCTAGGGCAGTGAAACTTCGTGGAGTGCACAAAAAGTGCTCCTGTGCATAAAAAGCTGACTGTTGATTTAGTACCTGATCTCACAGTCAATTAAGTTTTTGTATCAGTTCTACAGACTTCAGTAAGACAAGATCAGGTTTAATTTCCCCAGGTGCTCCACTGCCTCCACCTCATTTCTGACAAACCTCTCTGTCTTACACTTCACGCTGCTCACTGAGACATCTGAAAGTTTGAAAGGAAGAAACTCATGATAACTCCTAGAGAAGAGATGAGCCACAGAAAGGGTTACCCCAATGGGGTCTGAAATTCCAGATGATACTCCTGTGAACTGTGTCTGCTCTTTGCCTTGCACCTCCATAGGGTGAGGGACTTTCTGTGGAGAGAATGTTTTCATGCTTTGGAGTCACTTTTCACAGGGGTAGGAAGCCAAAGAGAGTGAGAAGTGGTTCTAATTTGGAGTGAGCACTGCTTCTCTCACAGTCTCCCTGGGGTAACATCACGAGCAATGGAGTAGGGGTGCACAAAGCAAAATGACACCCATGAGCAGCTACTGGAGATCAGTTTGTGCCATCGAGTCTCTTCCAGGAAAAGCTGTTTAATAACATCTGGGCATGTGTGTATACCCCTAAAGAAGGCAAAGCTACTTCACAGCTTTATTAATATGGGTGTGTATCTGATAGAACTGATGACTGTAAGCAGCCTCTCTCAGAGCAGCACAGCACTAAACCTGTTGCTGCCATGCTGCCAGTGTGTAGCCTGCTGCAAGGGAGAAGACCCTGGATCTAACCATGCATAGTGTTGTGGGCCTGGTGACACGTGAGGGGTCATCTCACTCTGCTGTGGGATGTGTTGGTTTCTGACCCATTGCATCAGGTGCCATCCCAGCCAAAGACCAAAAGGATCCTCCCCAGCATGGCACCGTTGCCCTGAAGGACAGCTGACAACAGGACTAGATAACTATGCTTGAAGAGCTAGAGCTCCTACTCTTCTTACACCTACTCTTTATTTCAAAATAAATTAACCTTTCATTGTTGCTGGAGTAAGAGCTCAGTCCTTAAACCTATTTGAAAAAGATGGACCTTGGAAAAAGTCCTATGTGGTAATGATTGATTGTCAGAAATGGAACTACAATTGCTGCTCCCTGTACCTCATCTGATACTGAAATATGACCAATTCCAATTTTTCATCATCTGCTTGTTTTCCTAAGTATTACTTCCATCTGTTTCAAGTCATTTCAGATGTAGTTTACTACAAAAATGTTTACTACTGTATATCAAATAATGGAGTTTACTCGTTCTCATTCATAAGGTTTGTTTTCCCAACAAGGGGAATATGTTTGAAGAAGAGCTGAATTATTGTTATACATTTATTTTCTGTACTCAAAAGAATCCACATTTTCTCTCCCGCCAGTGTTTTTGGAATGTTAGCTGGAGGCTATTTTGCATCTTAATGAGGGAGCCCAGTTGCAGCTTGAGTTCTGTGCACCTCATGCAGCCACACTCAGCAGGGCTCAACAAAGGGTAGACAGAGGGAAGGAGAATCCAGAAGTAGCAGGAATGTGCCCTGCATCCTACCAACTGTGTACACCCCGAGTCTGAAATCACAGCATTTCTCCCCTGTCACATCCATTTCCAATTAATGAGTATTTGACATTTCTGCAACTGAGGCCTCTGTGTAGACAACTCAGAGATCCAAGTAAGACAAAGAAAAAATAGCAAAAATAGACATCTGCTGTTCCAGTAAGTTCCTACAGTGACTTTTCTAGAAAGGAAAACTCTCACTGAAGTGAAATGTTGTCACATGGACATTGAAGAGATGCCTATGGAGGCAGTTAATGCTCTGGGAGTGCTTATCAACCATCTGTTCATTGACTCCCAAGCACCTCCATGAGAAGGGCTGTGCAGTGCCCGGGCCAGCTGTGCTCAGGAAGCCACGTGCAGCAAGGCTTTTACAGCACCCAGGAACCCTAGAAGCCTGGGGAAAGCTGACGGGCAAAGCACTGCTGCATCATCAGTGTGACAAGTGATGTGCAGGGAAGTTGACTTGCCTGGAACGTTGCTTTGGATTAAGAGGCTTTGATGCTGTTGAGCTCCTCCCTGCAGCACTGCCACATGCTGTCACTGCAGAAATTAAACTGTTCCTGGCCTCAGCTGAGTTACACACACACATCTGCCCCAGAGCTGCACAGCACTGGAGGCCCTGTGCTTCAGCAGTACCTACAGTAGCTACTCGTGTTTTTACAAGCTCTTGTGTACTTTTCCAGGAATCAAGATAACTAGTGAGGATAATTGAGATGGAAATGTAGCAAAAAAACATTCACACAGCAGCAGACTGATAACCAAAGGCTGGTTTTGTATTGCTGGCAAAAAAAACCCCAACAATCAGGACTCTATGTTACAAATGCTCCAAGTCTTGTCTAATAAGCTGCTTTAGATGAAACATTCCAACCATTTATACTGGCTGAAGTGTAAGGCATCCACAGTCTGTAAGTGTGTTTTATGGCAACAACATACTGAAATTTGGATGTAAGTAGGAATACATACGAGTGTGATGTGATTTGTCTTTTGTTATAGGATATCTTCATGGAAAAGGAGAAGTACAGTAAACTGAAGCTGGAATTTGCCTTGATCTGAAAAAAAAAGATATATTTTCCCCCCCAATACATTTTAATCCAAAATCTGATTTCAATTGCTTGTGTTTTTTAGTAACACTACAGCATAGAAACCATAAGAGCTCTGATTTCCAGGGAAGCTCATTTTGGAAGGTGGAAAATACCATTTTAAAAGCAATGTCAGAAATAATTTTTCTTATGATCCTTTATGAGAAAATGTAATTCTGATTTTTTAAAAGCATCTTGCTTGTTACTGTACCTCAGCTTATTTACTTAAAATGAAACTATTCCAATTTAAATTAAGATGTTGGCCACTAGCTGCTGTGCCTTATTAGAGTTTAAATGGCCAACATTGAAAAATAAATAATTATAGCCTCAAAACTAACTTTGGAGAAGCATGAGGTTGTGTATTTTATCCCCACATGCTTCCACACTCTATTACATCACACTGGCTGGTGTAATCTATTTTCCTACTGGCATCTATATATAAATATATTCATATATATTTTATATTATTATATACTATAAATTCCTGAGTGGTGGTGGTTGCTCTGACTGAGCCAGCAGCCCCACTCTCAGAAACTGATCCTAATAATGTACTGCTGCCTTTACAGGGAGTGTTAATAAAGACTTATTTACAACTAATAGAAAGATATGTGAATCTTGAAATGAGACACAGCTGAGGTGGGGAAGCTGTTGTGAGAAGCCTGGCTGGCAGGCACCTGGGGGAGCAGAAAGCCACTGATGGAAGAACAGGCTGCATCAAGTGTTTTTAGGTGAAGCTAAGGTAGCTTTTAGTATTTCAGACTATAAAAGAGAGTGTGAAGACGGGGTAAGGGTGTTGATATGCATCTCATCTTCTCAGCTACTCCTGTTTTTAAAGATATCACAAGTAGGAGGTTGGGAGTCTGGGGAGGAAGAAGTGGAAATGTGGAAGTGGATCAGAGTTTGTAAGATCATATCCAGCATGTGTGCCTAGGTAGGTGTTAATTGGGTTAGAGGCTGAGCACTATTAGCACTGGATTAATACTCCCCAGGTGTTGAAAGCTGCACTCTGGAGAACCATTTCAGTTTTTGCATCTAAACCAGCTAAACTGCTGTTTATCCCACTGTCTGGGGGGAATGCTCACACCATGTCATGAATCAGCACCACAGAGTCCAGGGGAAAGGGGGTGGTGTGAAGATTGGTACTCTCAGCTGAGCTTTCCAGCCTCAACTTCCTACATGTAGAGGATTTGGTCCTGTATACAGAATATTTAAAGGTGAAATAAGATGGGACCATGAAGAATACAGGATAAACTGCATTTTATTTTTATGCTTTTTCATGCAAGGTTTCTGTTACAGTGTCCCATGTATGCATTATACTTTTGAATTCCTGAATTTTCAGCAATGATTGTATTTAAATACCAGTGATAATTCTGGATCTGTTTGGTTCACAACTGTAATCAGTCATGTTCAGTAACTGATGATGCCTACATTGCTTGAAGGTCAGATCAGGAAAAAGGATCTTGAGTTTGGGTGAAATATAGATATTATATAAGGTAACATGAAAATTGCCATGAAGTATATGAAAGATGTAAGCCATGCTTCATGGAACTGGGCCTTCATGTATTTAGTCTTTTACCCAGGTGAGAGAACACCTCATCTTCCATGAGGTCCTGATCTAATAATCTAATAAACTGAATTTAAATCTGAAGAATGGATTTTAATATTAGTTCCAAGGGTTGTTACCTTTGGAGATTTTTGCTTCTATCATGCATCTGTACACATATGGATATCCAATAATTCTTTCAAATCTTGCTTGGGATCGTTTTGCTTCTATAGCATCCTTTATCCATTAGTTTTCTTAACATAATTTCATGCTGTGTGAATAAATATTGCCTTTTCTTTGTTTTGAATGTAGCTGTTGTCATTTGTATGTTGCAGTCTGTGCCAGTAGCCTCCAAGCTAAATATAGGTCCATGTTCTCCTTGTTTGGGTGAATAATTGAATACTTTGAGTTGGTTTGGTTTTGATTTTTTTTTTTAATCTTCACTTGATATATATATTTCTCATTATTTATTTGATTTATGAATAGTTATTACATTTTTAATTTATAGTAACATTTTCTGTGAAGTCCAGCACAACAGCTTTTTAGGTGGAGACAGTAAAAAAATCTGCCATCCAAGAACTTATTAAACAAGTTTCTACTTCAGAAACTTGAATACTGAAGGTGATGTACAAGCCAGATCAATACAGGATGCCTCTATCTCAGCTTGAATTTGCAGCTGGAAATAAATCTGTCTACTTGTTAATACAGAAGAAGGTTTTATCCAGACACTGTAGAGTAAACATAAACCTTCCCAGAGTTACCTTTCCCACTATACTTTTTGTTTAAAAGCACCAAGAACTTACACATCAGCATTACAAAACAGCCAGTGTTCCCTGCAAGCAGCTCACGTGATTTCTCACTCCCAAATTTCTTCAGTCTAAATGAGCTGCTCTTTAGTTTGTTGTTGGGTTCCTCTATTTTGTTTTAATTTGGTTTTTTTATATCTACAATAGAGACCTTAAAGTAGTTCTTATCTCTCATCAGTGGTGTGCAGTGGGAAAAAAAAGAGCCCTGGCTCTGCCTGATGGCTTCTAAGATCAATAGGAAAAACAACATTTCATGGCAGAAAAAATTACCTCATTAACAGAGAATTCTAGGAACCTTACATACTAAATAGAAATATAATTCCTCTTGTGAATTGTCTGTAGAAAGATACTTTCCTTAGTGTCCTCATGATTTCACTTTTTTTCTGGACTCAACCTAGAAAAAGAAATAATGGAGTCAATACTATTCTTACAGCTTCCTTCATGTTTTGAATGAAAGAGCAGCCTTCTATTAGAGGTCTCAGTTTCAGCCCCATGTCTGTTTCTAATTAAACAAACTCTTTGTTATTAGTGTTTTACCTTACTTAGGAAGGTCTACAAACTTTTTTTTTTTACCTATTATCAAACTGACTATGAGTTTTTGAATGAGAGCTGTGCTGAAAGCTGGTATTTTAAAAGATGTGACCTAATATTCTTGGAAAAGCTTCTTGTTATTTAATATTTTGTAAGTTTTTTCACATTGTTTACAATGAGCATTTCAAATTAATCTCCTTTTATGAAAAAAAGACATGTCTGGATTTTTAAACATTTGCAAGATACTGTATTTGAAATTCATAAAAGCCACTAAAGCAAGTCCTCAGTCTTTCAATAGCCAAGGAAACTGAGATAATTAGTTGTGCAGAAGTATTCATGTCTGACCATGTGCCAACTGTGACAAAAAGCCAGGACAGTATCAAAACAAGCCAACCTCCTAAGATGTGGCTATCTTATCTAGACTGATTAAAGTTATTTTTTCTCCAGGCTTGTCTTCTAAAAAAATCTCTTGTATTATTAGGTTTTGTTGATGGGATGTTCTGAATTGCTTCTTCTTAAAGGTGCGACTGCATTTGACACATCAGTACCAGGTCATTTGGTGTTTTATCCAATGTCCACCAAGACATTTGGAAGTCCTTTTGTTTAGTTCTTTTAATTTCAACCTAAACCCATGCTGTTTGTAAAGTATGGCAATGATCTCAATAGTTCCACTTGCATATATATATATATAAAAGCATATATATATATTTGCATCTATTTTTTCTTAGAAATTATCCCCCATGGTTTGTGTTTTCACCCCTCGTGTGTAGAAAATTTTCATGTGCATCAATATTAGCTGCAGACCTGAATGAGAATGGGAGCATAAACACCTCTTAGCCTCCACTCTTTATGTATCAGAAAAATCTGCTAATGTTATTTTTTGTTTATTTCAGGTTTCTTTTCTCCATGGAAAACTCCAAAGCCTGTAAGTTCCCTTTCAAAATTATACACATTGAGTTCGTAAGTTGACTCTCATTCAAAGCAAATTTCTGTAGACTTTGATCTAACACTCCTGTTCCCAGCTCCTGAGACACCTCTCAGCAGTGGCCCAGCTCTGGGTGGGACATCACGGGTGGCCTCACTAATAAGCTCTGCAGGTATGTTGGTTGGAGTCCCAGCAAAGGTCTGCAGGAGGGAGTTTCTCAGGGTTTAGGTGGATGTCAAGAACAAGGAATGAGGGGTGTGGAGGAGAAGGCAGTAGAAGGACCCAGAAATGACAGTTGTTGCGGTTTGGGGTCA
>VYZU01005039.1:6992-25490 GCA_013401355.1 Ceyx cyanopectus
ACTTAAGACCCGCCTGGATCTGTTCCTGAGAGACTTGGTCTAAGTGATCCTGCTCAGGCAGGGGGGTTGGACTAGATGATCTTCTAGGTCCCTTCCAGCCCCTAATTTCTGTGATTCTGTGATTCTGTGAAGTGAGGAATTTAAACATGAACGTTTTCCTTGTGCTGTCCAGTGTAACTCCTCAACATGCCTGGATGGTGTTACAAAATTGACTGCTTCAGCACAACACTTGCCAGATATTATTAACACTCAGATTTCTCACAGAGAAAGATTGGCTCCTCAGCACTACTAAGATGCCTGGTGGAGAAGTGGCTGCACAAGGCAGTCTGCATACTGCACTGTTTTATTTTACCCTGAGACAGAGAAACAGGGATAGAGGCAGAGAGTCACACAAATCACATGTATGTCATTTTGGCAGATAGCTTTCACATGACACACTCTCCCAGTATTTGACCCAAGTTACACTCCCATGTCTGAGCAGGGCCATGGGAAGAAACAAGGACTGGTACCAACCCCACTGAGATGCAACTGCAACCCTCCATCAACTGCTCTGTCCTCAGCAAGAATAACCTGTCCTTTCCTGAATTCCTTCTGCAGTTTTTCAGTATATTGAGTACTAATACCAGACTTAAGTCAGAGTGTAAGGCCAACAGCAACCGATAACAGCTCAGTAGAACACAATTCATCAGCAAATACATCAGCCAGTCAAAAACAAACCCAGAGCTAGAACTTCCAAGCAGCATCTTTGAGCTCCATCCTGCTTGGAACAGGTGCAGAGAGAAGGGATGATCTTTCATTCCTTTCCTATAGCCATTTGGCTTAAGATGCTTATGAGCAGCATATTTCACTTTCTCCAGTTTCCTGATAAAAGAACTACCATGTGTGTACATATGGCTTTACCCAGTGTTACCTGAGGCCACTTTGTATACCTCAGGATGCTCAAAGAATGAAAATTGCTTATATTGATTTATTTAGTGATTAAATATATTTATTTAAGAATAAGCAACTTATTTGATACAGGGCTATTGGAGAAGGTAGCTCACAGGTGACTATAAGCTCCCAGAATTATGTGCTCTTAATGCTCAAGGCAGTCAGGGATGCTGCATACAGAAATGTTTTGGCTTGAGTGAAGGAAGAGAACAGCAGTAGATGCATTCAACTTTCTTCCATGTCCACACATGGTTTCTGCAGGTGCTGGGCACTGCTGTGCTTGGAAAGTGAATCCTCATCCCTGGGATACAGAATTTCGCTACTACTATGTACTTCAGGAAAAATAACTGAGAACATCAGTCTAGAAAAGTCTGTCCCTGGACCCAATGGAAAAAATAAAGAAAAAGCACATTAAAATTGTTGAATGAAGGCTCAGGAATATGTTTATCTCTCAAGTCTACTGAAAGGTATAACCACCTTGGGCTAAATCTAGAGAACGAGAAAATGAGTGTTTGTTGATTTAGCCCTAAAGAGGACAGAAAAGGAAAAGAACTATTACAAATCTGGAGATGTGCCACTGCTTGTTTTGTTTCACACTTTTTATTAGGAACTGAACAAAATTGACTTTTTTTTTTCCCCTAAACTTTCCCCTATTTTTAAAAGCCATTTTCTAATTAGTTAAAGTTCTTTTCAAGTAATCTTCATAATTTACAACACAGCTTATTTTTTGTTGAAACAGAGCAACGCATAGAGCTCCATATCTCTGGGGGAAATAAGCACAGGTTGCCAAGTACACCCTGGCTTTGTGTGTTCCTAAGCCACCCTTTCCTCTCCTCCCCATTTCCATCCCAGGCTCATGCCCAGCCTCCCCACCAGCATCATGGTGGATACCAGAATCGTTAATTCACTGTTAAAGGTACCTGGAAACAGCACAGCTAAACATCTAAAATGTCTTTCCATTGTTTGCTCTGAAAGAATATCCTGCAAAATACAGCTCCCAACTATGCCATGATGTCACTGATACAACAAAAACCAGTGAGAAGCAGTTCTTCGAAGAAAACTAGGGGCAGGTATGATACAGTAAGTAGCCACTATTACTTGAATTGCAGGAAGCTCATATTTTTCTACAGGTTCAAGATTTTTTAGCATGCTTTCATGTGCATAAAACATACTCAAATCACATGCCTAATGGGATCTAATGGTAACACAGAGTCCAATACTGATGTGATTTACACCTCACACAGGCAAATACACCACAGCATTGAAGCATTGAAACTCTAATTCTCAGTTGTTTGGGCTAGAACGACAAGTACAGGACTAGGTAAGGAAAACAAAATGGCAATGAAACTCAAAACATGCAGGTATCTTAAAAGTCACCCAAAGTAAGGGCAGAAAGTAGGTCCTTGTGATGCATGAAGGCAATATGCTTGTGTACTGACCTGGCACATCTTGGCTAGCTTGGTGTGTTAAAAAAACAAATGGTTTCTTTGGTTGGATAGTTGGGGTTTTTTGGGGGATAAATACTGCAAAAATTAAAAGCTCACATTCAAAATATAAATGTGGATGTTTTAGAATACCACACCTGCCTGTTAGTCTAGTCACACTGAGGAGGAAGTTTGTTATTATTTCTAGCCAACCCTGAATATGAAGAATATCACACATGCAAAGCATTCCACTGCTGTTGGGCCACAGCATGCTGTTCTGGACAAACACTGGGTGATAAGGATGGGAAACAAAAGACCAATGGCAGTATTTCTCCCTTAGGAAAAGATAAGCTTAAGCTAATTATATACTTTGTCTGGAATGAAGAGAAATTTAAACCACACTTGCTTCCTCATAGCTAATATTTATGTTAGCAAAGGAAAATAGCTACTAGGATGCACCTAGAATTGAAGCACTGACCTTTATATACCTTTTGATGGATTACAGTGGTCTTAAACATAATAGAAAGTTTGGATGCTACAGTGGTGACATGCTTTAAACAGAACTCCACTTTTTTTTTTTTTTTTTTCCCCACAATATAATGTTTTATCCAATTAATCATCCTACTTTCATGGGTTTTTTCCTCCTTTTTCACCCCTAGGTAGGTCACTGGATAGCGATGCTAATTTGTCAAAGTTCTCGTGCAATTTTCTGCTTAATAAAAAGTGAGGAATCACACTGCAAATTCAAAATCTACACCACACAAGGTAACTCCAGTGCCAGGATCTCAGAGTGACCTCTTAGTGTTGATCAAGGGAAAAATAAGTCTCTTCATTTATATTAGAGATTAAAGTCTTTATCCCTTGCTGCAACAGACACTATAGTTTCCTTTGCAGGGATTGGGGGTTTGATTTATTTTTTAAATGCCTACAAGGAAGAAAAGAGGAAATAATATGTCAGGTTCATCATTTCTATCTGTGATCCTCTGACTTCATGCAGTTTAATTACACAGAGATGAAAATTAAATTTTATTGTAAATTAGTTTTAAAATGTTTTCTGAAAAGAAAATTATTTATGAGGAAAGGATGGAAATTATAATTCAAAAACCTATGTAAAACAGGGAGAATTAGAAAAAAAAGTGTAATTCTTTGCTGTGAAGGATTCAGCCACAAGGGAGAGGAAACTAAATAGTCTCTTCTAGTTAGTACATGCTGAAAAAAATGAAAGAAAATATGAATGTTCTGATCTCATACATCCTTTTCAGAATGTGGGACTTTAGGAAGCTTTAAAAAAAAAAAAAAGTAGTCCAACATGTTGACCTCTTCAGGCTCTCCCAGTGATGTTTCAGTTGCTAAGAAAGACCTTAAACTTAGATGCTTACATGTGCAGTAAAGTCAGGTGGACCACCAGTGAACAATGTGCTTCAGCACTTGCTAGACCCACCCATCAATCTTCACATGCTGCAAAAGAGAGGCTTCAGACAGATGCTGCTGGCCACCAGCCCTTCAATAATTTACTTCTGTAAAATCTTTTCCTGCCACTAGCATGGAGCCAGCAGCCAGCCTGCTTTTAGAAAGGAGAGGGCCAAATTCAGAAGGATGAAGGAGGCTGTAGCCAGTCCTCCAGAGCACTGCCCAGAGCAAAGGGCAGCTCCTGTGCCTGCCCTCTGCCTCTTGCTCCTCTGCGAACTCTGGCTGACATAGGGAGGTGTCTGACAAATAAAATAAAATACTCCCTGATGTAAGAGACAAGTCACGCTTTGACAAAAGTGGGTTTTGAAAAGAAAACGCCTGAGGTGGGTACAAGGCTCTTTTCTTACAGCTAAGTGGAACTGCCTCCACCCTTGAATGATTTAAAAAAAAACAAAACCAACACTCTAAACTGACAGAATAATTTCCTGGGCCCCTGCAGTCCCAGGTTGTTCTCAAACAGCTGCATGGCACATTGGAAAATGCCCTCTGATACAGAAACACCTGTCATCATCCACCTTTCACAGCACCATAATCTCCATGACACCAAACTCACATCTAGTGGGATACATCTGTATAGTAAGGTGTCTAATCCCTCCAAGATTAAACTGTCAATTAACAGGGCAATCCTTAGTCCCCGGGGGGGAAATGCAGGGAAATTTCTTACCCAGAAACTTTCAGGAGCAACTTGTCATTCCATTAATCTTTCTGTGACTCAAAAGCAAACAAACAGACAAAAACAGAGTTGTGGTTTTTATCTAGAGGAAATGCAAAGATTTTTTACTTTTTTACTCCACCTCAGACTGGTGGAGGCCAAGACTGGATTTGGAGGGAGAATGGAGAAACAACAAAGCCTTACACCAATGGTCAGCCCCAGCTTTCATATTGCCAGGAGAACAAAAAAAATCCTAAATGTTAAGAGTTTAAAATTATCAAAATATTACATTGTGATAGGAAACAGGGGCCTTCTCACAGCGTGCCTAGGAAGAAATGAGAAGGCAGAAATACAAATCTGCTGAAAGCAGACCAGGTTAAATGGAGCTTGCTAAGAACAGATAACAGGGTCCTGTCAAGAAGATTAAAATGAAGTAGATGCTCACAATGGAAGGATGGAGGGAAGATCAGAAACCATGCACTGTGCAATGGGAGAAAAACAAGAAGAAGCCACAAAACTTGATGTACCGTCTGAAAGGCAAGTCCACCCAAAAGCCAGTGACAGGAAATTGCTGCCCTGATCTGCCTATTCCATAAAAAAAAACCAAAAAAAACAAACCCAAAACAAACCAAAAAACAAAAAAAACCAAAAACAAAAAAAAAACCAACAAAACAAACAAAAAAAAAAACCCACCCCACAAACAAACAAACAAAACCTAACAAACAAAGAGAGAAAGCGGAAGCCTCCAGATGGGCTTGGAAGTGGTGTTGGCTTTTTCTTAATATGAAGGAGTTGTTCTCAAACATAGAAATACTAAATTTTTCAGTCTTCACTTCTAACGTGCATTTGGTGTCATGGTGTGTTAAATATTACAAATGTTCAAACTGACAGTAGTGGTTTATGTGGATGCTGGATTATATTTCCATCTCTCNTGTGCCTGCCCTCTGCCTCTTGCTCCTCTGCGAACTCTGGCTGACATAGGGAGGTGTCTGACAAATAAAATAAAATACTCCCTGATGTAAGAGACAAGTCACGCTTTGACAAAAGTGGGTTTTGAAAAGAAAACGCCTGAGGTGGGTACAAGGCTCTTTTCTTACAGCTAAGTGGAACTGCCTCCACCCTTGAATGATTTAAAAAAAAACAAAACCAACACTCTAAACTGACAGAATAATTTCCTGGGCCCCTGCAGTCCCAGGTTGTTCTCAAACAGCTGCATGGCACATTGGAAAATGCCCTCTGATACAGAAACACCTGTCATCATCCACCTTTCACAGCACCATAATCTCCATGACACCAAACTCACATCTAGTGGGATACATCTGTATAGTAAGGTGTCTAATCCCTCCAAGATTAAACTGTCAATTAACAGGGCAATCCTTAGTCCCCGGGGGGGAAATGCAGGGAAATTTCTTACCCAGAAACTTTCAGGAGCAACTTGTCATTCCATTAATCTTTCTGTGACTCAAAAGCAAACAAACAGACAAAAACAGAGTTGTGGTTTTTATCTAGAGGAAATGCAAAGATTTTTTACTTTTTTACTCCACCTCAGACTGGTGGAGGCCAAGACTGGATTTGGAGGGAGAATGGAGAAACAACAAAGCCTTACACCAATGGTCAGCCCCAGCTTTCATATTGCCAGGAGAACAAAAAAAATCCTAAATGTTAAGAGTTTAAAATTATCAAAATATTACATTGTGATAGGAAACAGGGGCCTTCTCACAGCGTGCCTAGGAAGAAATGAGAAGGCAGAAATACAAATCTGCTGAAAGCAGACCAGGTTAAATGGAGCTTGCTAAGAACAGATAACAGGGTCCTGTCAAGAAGATTAAAATGAAGTAGATGCTCACAATGGAAGGATGGAGGGAAGATCAGAAACCATGCACTGTGCAATGGGAGAAAAACAAGAAGAAGCCACAAAACTTGATGTACCGTCTGAAAGGCAAGTCCACCCAAAAGCCAGTGACAGGAAATTGCTGCCCTGATCTGCCTATTCCATAAAAAAAAACCAAAAAAAACAAACCAAAAACAAACCAAAAAACAAAAAAAACCAAAAACAAAAAAAAAACCAACAAAACAAACAAAAAAAAAAACCCACCCCACAAACAAACAAACAAAACCTAACAAACAAAGAGAGAAAGCGGAAGCCTCCAGATGGGCTTGGAAGTGGTGTTGGCTTTTTCTTAATATGAAGGAGTTGTTCTCAAACATAGAAATACTAAATTTTTCAGTCTTCACTTCTAACGTGCATTTGGTGTCATGGTGTGTTAAATATTACAAATGTTCAAACTGACAGTAGTGGTTTATGTGGATGCTGGATTATATTTCCATCTCTCCAAAAAGTTACTAGCCTGCAGTTTGACAAGTTTTGAGGCAAGATGTCGCATCCAAGCCACATCAAACTTACAAACACTTCAGAAATGTATTTTAAGCATAGTACTTGACCTTAACACAACTGAAATCCTAATCCTAATGCAATCCAAGAGGTTGAATCATAGTTTCAAGAGTCTTTGTATTATCCATTATTACACCATGCCTCTCACATTACAGGAATACTAAGTGATCCCCCAAACCAGCAGCCATCACATCTTCAAAGGCAAAGATACTCAACTGGAAACAAACTGAGAAACAAGCTCTTCATAGCAGCTGTGAGTAAATGAACCAACTGTCCAGCACTAGGACAAATATTGTACTTCACTGGATTTAACTGCATTTTACAGTGGCAAAGCTGATTATAAAAGCATGAGGTAATTTGCAATTATGCACTAAAAACATCACATTTTTCAAATGGCATACAAATTTAACGGTATCCATTATAACACGTGCCATCTAAGCATTTTTGGGCTTACCCCAGTGCATGTGCCAGGCTAACTGAACCTACAAATTACACCATCTACATGCAGAATATCAAAGTTTTTCCTACTCCCTCCACCCACAAACTTGCAAAGTGAATCTCCAGGCTGAAAGCTTCAAGCTTGGCAATGAAGGCAATGAAACATAAGGCTCTGCAACCTGCTTTTTTGGGATACTGTTCACATGCCACCTCCAGTAAAATACACAGAAGTTGGAGGACTTCAACATTCCCAAAAAAAATCCCATCACACTCAAATTCCAGGAAATTCAGGTGTACCATTCTATTCAGATAAAATTTCACCACAGGCTTCTAAGTTACATGGTAGAGAGAAGCACCTACCTCCTCTTGTACTTCTGATTATTAATTCCCTGATATGATAGAACTATATAGTAAAATAGCCTTTTCATTGAGATTTATGCTGTACTTAAGCTTAAATCAGAATTCCTTGGATTTGCAATGTTTCTTTAGGTAAAATTATTATATGCCTGTAAAACAGTGGGAAGGCTGGGAAAATCTGCACATAAAGGCAGTCTCAGATCAAGCTTAGGTGAGCACAGGGGGTTTTTTTTGGGAAACTACACTAAACAGCCACAGCTTCTCTGAAGGCTGAGCCTGCCTTTCCCTGTGTCACTATAGAAAATACAAACGTTGCAACAATGATGATGAGATAGAGCAGGATGATCCTTCATTTCCAGGAGGACACAAGTCCTTCAGGATGCAGCTTGCTGCTTCCCACAATCATGACTCCTTGCCCATGATCCCACATCAACACTGAGACAGATGAGGGGTGAAATCCTTCAGATTTGCATCTCCAACCCTACTCCTCTCTCCTTCCCAAACGTTTGTTTCTCTCCTGCTATTTTCCATCACTGAAGATGTCACCAAGTTCTCATCAGCATGAAATGTTCACTAGAAAGAGTAGAGTTTATTTTGTTCAATGTGTTTTTGCTAGATAAGCATTTGGGAATGGCTATTTGTCTCACATAAGTCCTGTTTCCTCTCGATACAGTCCACCAGGCTGCAATCCAGTTTCTATAGCATTCCACTTAATTTTGAGTCTTGTTTCTTCTAATCAGTCTTCATGATTATAGTCAACTACTGTCCTGTCCTGATATGCATGCAGTAAAACTTTTGTCAGATTTATTTATATTCAAATATTACAGGTTGGGAGCAATTCTATTTTTTTTTCTCCACTAGAAGTGGTATTATGATGCTGGTTGGTGCATGGCAGCTCTCCCAGAGTGCAGAAATACTCCCCAAGTGGTTTTTTTCTGCAGGAATGGAAAGCGGGTTTAAAACCCACAGCACATCTGAACTGAGAACAGGAGCATCACATGTTTTCATGCTTCTCATCCAGATACTAAGTGACCAGCAGTTATGAGAAATGTGTTGCCTTGCCAAGTGGTCATGGCCTCCTCGAGAAAGCAACACACCTGCCAGGGATGGTTACTGCTCCAAATGGACAGATTGCAGCAAAATGCATATCATGTCATCAACCTGTGTCAAAACTGATTTGTAAAGTGTCTCCCAACAACTTCTGTATTTTGTAATACATTACAATAGGATAAAAAAGTGGTTCACTCGCTTAAAGCACCCAAGCCAAGTCCTGGCCATCCCTTTGCTAAGGGACCTCTTGGTGCTTCACCGTGGTCAAGAAAATCCCCACATATTTAAAAAAGGCTTCTTATAAGGGCACACAAGAATACAGGACAAAGCATTTATTTCTAGAGAACCAGACTCCTGATGAAACTATTTGCTCTGAACAATACAGCTGGAAGGATAAAAAACCTGAGACTTTGCACCAAGGAGCAGAGGAGGCCATCATCATCTGGCACAACCCTACTGGCACCACAGATGGGTGCTGTACATCAGTGCCTTTGGGAAACACAAACGCTGGTCAAATGCCTTTGCTGCAAAGCTTGCAAGACAGCAGTGAAAGAAAAAGAAAACGTATTTACAAGCTCAAAGCAACCCTCCCCCTGAGCGCTGCAGTTTCTGTTGAGTCAGAGCTGTCATCTGCCCTGCAACAAACTTATCTTCACTGTCCATTTTGCTAGTAAGATTCAATCAGGTCTCCCTGGCTCCTCAGGGAACCAGCACTTTAACGTGAACTGCTTCCACTCAAATGTAATGGAGTGAGATTGCTCATGCCATTATTTTAAATGGTTTGAGGCCACATAGTCCCCAATTTCATTAGCTGCATTTATATACAGGCCTTACACTTAATACTGTGAAACCCAGAGACATGTATACATTATGTGTCATCTTCCCAGCACAAAAAAAAGAAAAAAATAAAAAACCAAAGACATTAAAACACACCCAGACAGCAGTAAATGATCAGCATATCAGCATAAACCAGAGTACCAGTTCAAGTGTCTCCATGTGATAAATTATCTACGGGGGGAGGATATTTCTGCACCCAAGTATAAACATCATACACTTCAATCAACTGTTTGCAAGTGGAAGACACCAAGTCTCCTCCTCCTATTCTGCTTTACAAATTAGAAAAATTACCATTGGACCTTGCATACCCTGATGTTGGTGGGCAATGTAAAACTGGGAGTCCCACACTTTACCTGCTTTCAGGAGATCATCTAAAGTTTAGATGTTATATTTAAACTAATTTGCTGAATTACTACCAGGGGTTGTGTGAGACTAGTCAGACCCTTGCTTGCAGTTTTGCCCTCAACACATCCAGGCAGGAGGGCTGGGAACCTGTGTGATAAGCTGCCTTTCTCATCCATTTCAGCCAACTTTAGGCCATTAAGTTGAAACAAGTTTAAAACTAAACTCGGGCTGATATGATACTGCACAATAATAACTCAAAGATTGTACATCTGCAAAATGGGCAATACCTCCAGATCTCTAACAACTGGTGAGANAAATGCAGCACCCCATCTTCTGGGCTTGGTCCAGCTACTCTGGTAATCAAGATCACGACATTTTTACATGGTCTTGCTCACAACTAAATTGCAGTGTTCCATCAAGAGCATAAGAAAAAAACAAAAGACTCCATATGAGCACAGGAAAAAAAAAAAAAAAAAGAAAAAGAAAAAAAATTACAAACAACCACACATTTACCTGGAATGTTTTTAGTAGCCAGACAGCAGGACAGCAGTAGCCATAGATAGCCCTGGCCAAGGCAGCATTCTCAGGGTTTTGCTGGTTACATTCTGTGGTCCCCCGAGTCCTTCTTCTGAGTGCCTGGGCATGTATGCTGGCAGCCTTTTGTACCAGCACCAGCTCCAACAGACCCAAGTACCCAAAGGCTCTCCCCTGTCCATAGGGTGCACACCCTCATCCCAATAAGCCACGCAGGATGTGATCAACTGGTTGCCTGTCGACATGTCACTCAGAAACACTCCGGGATACCATCACTCAGCAGCATCTGATCCCCTTCCGACAAGGACTCTCCATTAATACTCCATTTCAGTTTCACCCTGGCTTGCGAGAAACCTGTCCTGGAGCTCAATAAGCTTGGATCCCTACCATGGAGTGGTGCGGGGGTTCCCACCATGCAGTCAGACCCCTATGCGTCTCTGTTTAAATAACAGGGCGCAGCACCTTCCCCTTCATTCCCTCAGTTCCATCAAGACTATCTTCAGCAAGGTCTCCCCCACTGTCTCCATCTGAATCCTAGGGGTCTACACCCATGATTAACTTGTAGATTCGTACAGACACAGGGGAATCTTTTGTCTGTGCCCTTAGCAGCTCCATCAACAAACGTGCCTGCTCATTTTCTCAGTTCTCTCTCCAAGCACCGTGCTTTAGATTCCAAGAGCCACAGAGGTTGTACCAAACAGACACCCCCAGGATGGCGCACATGGCCCTTCATCTGCACCACTCCAAAACATGATGGGGATCTGTTCCAGCTTCACCACACCACTGTGGTGTTGGACCACTTCTCCCTTGCCCAGTTTACATCCGAAGGAGAATACATCCGAGGGAGAAGGCATACAGTGGTGCCTCCATAACAATTCCTCCATTGACATCATGCTGACTATGCCAATGATGTCCCGGAAGCACCCATGAGCAAACAGCAGCCATTATCCAAAATGGGGTTTATTGCAACAGAGGTTGCCCAGCGCTCCTTCTGATCAAATACAGGTTCACATGTCTGTTGGGAATTAACTACTGCACAACTAATTCCTAAACCTTAAGGAAAGATGAACCAAAATGGACACACAGTCAGTCACCAAGGGAAAACCTCCTATACCAGAGTGCCCAAGGACCCACTAACCCAAGGAGGGGGGGGCGGGGGGGTTGGTTTCAAGTCTCACTCAATCCCCGCTTAGATGTTATATTTAAACTAATTTGCTGAATTACTACCAGGGGTTGTGTGAGACTAGTCAGACCCTTGCTTGCAGTTTTGCCCTCAACACATCCAGGCAGGAGGGCTGGGAACCTGTGTGATAAGCTGCCTTTCTCATCCATTTCAGCCAACTTTAGGCCATTAAGTTGAAACAAGTTTAAAACTAAACTCGGGCTGATATGATACTGCACAATAATAACTCAAAGATTGTACATCTGCAAAATGGGCAATACCTCCAGATCTCTAACAACTGGTGAGAGAGAAATATGAAAATAATAACACGCAGATCTCAAATTAATAATGAAGTGCTTTTTTTTTTAATATAAGGTTATATAGTTTGCTATTCATTTATTAAGCACTATTAGTACCATTTTGTANTTTAAAGAGCTGCTGGGTGATTTTCGGCATGGAAAATTAAAACTTTCTATATCACACAACAAAGAAACAGTGATTTGCTGTTAATCCAAAGAAGGCGGAAAAAAAGTGCATTTTAATCTGAACACAAGGTACTAGGAAAAGAAAGGAAGTAATCAGCTGGGATGTAAAGTTACACTGCAAACAATGTCCCTGCAAAACCTATTGCCATAAACAGGCAAAGCAGAAGACAAATCTGGCTCATACACCTCAGTAACTGCTTTATGAAGGCAATTTGCTTTATATTCTTCCATTGTTCAGCACCTCCCTTCACCATAACAAGGATACTGTAATACCACATTAAGCAGAAACATTCAGTGGAACAATCTTCTTTCAAGATGGACTTTTTAGTTTAAATTTAATCTGTATTTTGCTGTATTTTGTGTTAGACAAGGTGAAGCCATTTAAATGTTGCTTCACCTGGAAGAGAAGGGTAGGGACACTTTGGTGTTGGAGGAGTTTCTCCCACCTGTTCATCCCAGCCATGATGAAGTCAGTCAAAAAGAAGAGCATTGACTAAAATGTCAGAACCCAAATGCCTCTGGATGTTTTAAGGACCAAAGCTTCAGGTATTTGTGGAAAGACACTCAGGAGCACTAAGGGCCTTTTAGAGGCAAGTAGAGACCATCACAGCACCAGGAATGTGCCACACATGACGAGGAAAAAAATAAGCAACTTTAGGATGCTTTATAAGGTGCCACACAATTATATTTGTAATACACTGGCATGCAAGCATTATAAACAAGGGAAGATGTCAGAACACAACCACCAAGCAAGTCCAGAACAACAGTGATGCGAGACGGAAGAATACAGGCATTGAGGCCATAAATTTTTAGAATGAGAAGAGAAGGCTCCTAAGTACAATATTTACTGCCTACTCAGTATTCTTTTTTTTTATTTTCCTATGTTTGCTTGACCTTGGACACTCCCTGTTTGATATTCTCTGAGCAGTGCAGAGCTCTCTTTCAGTACCCAACGAGTCTTAGTCCTTCCAGGCTCCCAGGCTATGGTATTTTGCCCTGCCTAACATCAGACATCAAATGCAGGAGCTGCCTTCTCTCCCTAATGTATAAGATAAGGCTGTAATGACAGGCTATAAAGCCCTCCACATAAACACAACTGATGAATATTCATTACAAGTCAACACATAACATTTATGTCATTCCAGCCACGGAGGGAGGATGAAGTACCTCCCCAGTTAGCAACACCACTCAATTCATGATGGGCCACTTTGTACCATGTTAGATAAAACCCACAGCTGCTTGCATCCTTTGACTTTCAAGCCAGTTTTTCTCCTTCATAAACAGCATTCAGAAAGGAGACTGAGCATGCAGTGACCCTGCTAGCACTGCAGAATTCACTCACCTTTTTAACACGCATACCCAAAGGTATTTTTTAATGAGATAATATTTTTCAGGCTCTTTTGGACTTGGAGAAAAAGGGTTTCAGTGAAATAAAAACATCTCATCTTAAAACAACTGTCAGTTTAGGAAACAACTGACAGAGAAGCAACTGTGTCCTGGATATGTACAGTGTTTTATATGAAGGCACTCCTTAAAAAGGAATCCTAGAAGCCCAATTAGCTCATGAGCATCTACCTGCTGCTGACCTCTCGCAGCACCATGAGCATACATCCCAGGCTGTTTTCATGCTTTCCAAGATTGCAGCTGGGGCTTGAAACACCAGATAATTATTTTTAACACAGCAACTGTGAGCATTCCCAGCCTTTCTGGACTTCTAGACATTCATCATATTCAGCAAGGAGAGCCTTCCAGATTAATACAGAGATACTGGCACAGCGATGGAGAGATAAATGGCATGAATTGAACAAACTGTAGATTAGGAGGCTTTTAGGCACATTGCTGCTTCTTCCTTACATACTGCCCACATCACCTCAACATGCATTAGTACTTAATCATCTGTTGTACACTGCAAAGATAAAGTCATGTGGTCAGATCCTCAACCTTAGTTATACCAAACTGTGCTGATTTACAATAGCTGAGCATCAAGCCCCAAAGCTTTGGAGAGACTCCATCAGTTTTATATTTCACCTCCTGGATGAAGACCAAACTCTGCACTCATCAATATGATTCACCCTCTGCTTCACTCTCAAGCTCACAGCCTCTGACCATTCACACTGGAGGCACAGTAGCTATGTAGCTTTGCCCATGTGTTCTGGGGTAAAGAACCTATTTCCAGAAAACTCTGAATGTTATAGAAGAAAACTAAGCTGTATGCTATGACCCAGAGGATATGGTTTGTAAAACCTGTACCAGACAACATGGGCATGGCCAGGCTATTGTTGAGGCACTTGATGGCAGCCCCTACCATCTGCCACAGAATGGGCAAGGGGATACTCCCCGCATCTACCATCATTCATGAAAGAGAGACACTGGATGGTATTGCATCTGAATTCCCAGTGCAAGTGACTAGAGTGCTCTCTAGAGCCCAAGGAGTAAACCTGTTCTCTTCTTGCCTTCCCTCAAGCCCCACAGATGGGAACTGGCCAGTAGGGTTGAGGCTGGGGTCTCAAAAGATAAAAAAAACCCGTATTTCATGGATGTTCATACTCTGAGCTTGCAAGCACCAGTTGTAATTGGAAAATAAAAACATATTACAGTTAAAATCTAGATATTCAACACATTTTCAAAGTGGATCAGACATCCTAATCAGACTCTCTGAAACCTAATTTTTACAATCCCAGTTGCTATGTAGTTTGCACCAAGGTGCTTACTTGTCACATCTCCTCACTCTGACATTCTTGAATTGTTAAATGCAAAAAAAAAAAAAAAGTAACTCAAATTCAACATAGTTCTATTGCCCGTGAAAGCCATGCAGAAAAAAATACATCAGAAATCATCTAGGCCAGTTCATTTGAAGTACAAATGACTTATGTATGCAACACAAAATGCAACAAGTGCCTTTCAAGCTGTCTCATTTATGATAACACAACAGTTGCTGATAGAATGAGAATTCCCAGGTAGTTATCAGGGAATTTTGCATATCATTTGTACTTCATACTGCATTAGCAACTCTCACATCGTGTAAGCAGCCTGAAAAAAATAAAACAATTAATTACATCTCGGTTTTTATTCTGCTTTGACTAACCTCATCACTTATCTCAAACGATTCTGCATTCAATGCAAAATGCTTTGTTCTTTTCCAAAGGAAATAGAAACCTAACACTTCCCCTGAATTATCCCAGCTTACTAAAATGAATAGTCAGCCATCAGCTGAAGGAGTATCTGGTTATCACATCTCCAAGGTATGCAAGCCACACCAGACTATCAAGTATCTCACTATTAGCAAAGCGGACAGAACTAAACCTAAGGCTGCTATCTCAATTGACCTATATGAGTTGAAGGAGGAAGTACCAACATCTCAAAGGTAAGGTATGCTCATATGGATTGATTTTAGCAGTAAAAAGTCACATCCATGAAAAGAAAAAAGCACATTTTCACTTAAATTCCTGGCAAAGAAAACCAGGGAAAAATATAAACACTTTTTAGATTTTTGATTATAGTTCATTTCTCTGGCTAGAGCTATGTTAACACTTGACAGAATTGACACTACAGTTGTCAGCTTCTGTAAGGAGGAAGAACAGGCAGTGGAAAGTACTTTTTTTTTTCTAGTAATTTTGAACACTACTTTGTAAAGCTGCCTTTTAAGCTTTCTACTACCTCCAAACCCAGGCTCTGATTTTCCTACACCATCACACATCGCTTTACTCAGGTTAGACCACTTTCCCTGCAGTGCAGCAGCTGCTCCAAACACCTCCCTGGCTGTATGCAGAAGCCCAGACAGCAGTTCCCTAAAGTATGGGAAGAGTAGGAGCTGTTTCATCACTTAGGCACCAGTTTGCTTCCAACAGACAACTGAATGTGCACTAGAGAAGGGAACCTGCATCTGTGGTATTACATATTTTCCCAATATCCCATAAATTTATTCCCTAGTTCGCTCCACAGCAACTTAATCCCAGCAGTGCAGTTCAGAATGTGGTAAGGTTTGTATGTGCTTACGGTACCAACTCCTCATGTGCCAGCGCAGGCTGAAGTCAGGAAGAGACTTTGTAGACTCTGAGACTGGCAACAGCCACAGGACTTTGCCAACACGTTTGAATCCTGATCTGACAAAGCAGCTCTGGAGCTGCCCTGAGAATGCTAAAAGCAGGTCTGACTGCAAGGGGCAGTGCTTTGTAATTGATGCAATTTGCAATTTTGTATCGTTAGGCTTATGTACTCTCATTAGGCTGTGCAATCTATGCTTCCTGTTTCGCCTTCTTTCTTTTAGTATCAGCAGCACTTCATTGCATTTCTGAAACAGTCCTTAATAGATTATTTGCTATCTCTTAAAACAGAATTTGTAGAAAATAAAAACATAACATTTAAATGCCCTTAAATGCCCTTCAGCAATACATCTTCTAAATTACAGTATACATTAAATTTTCACAGAACTTTCTGAAGCAGATTTATCTTCTCACATCCTACTTCAAGTGACAAGAGGAAAGGATTTAATGAAAGTACCCGAGTAAGGTTTATCAGCAAAAATATGCAGTCAAAAGAATTCACTCCAAGGACTACTGCCACCTCTTCTTCCCCAGCCCCCCCTTTTAAAGATTGCCATGAAATTGAAATTTCTGAAATATACTACCTCCAATCAAGTGAGCAGAGACCTGATACATACACTGGCTAAAAGCAGATTAAAAAAAAACAAACAAAACAAAAACAAACAAACAAGAGAAAACTTTCAAACCAGGAGAAGGGAAAAAAAATAGATTAAAAAATGCAATAGGTGCACCTTTTTTCCTAATACAAAAAGTCTCAAGCAAAAACCTACATACAGAAAACCTGAAACAAGCAAGAAAACTGATCCTAATTGCTACTGAAACCTGGGCAATGTAAGATCATTCAAGCAGATTTAATTGCTTTTTCACAAATGAGACTTCGAAGCAAGTAAGCAAATCTCAGTCACTGGGGAATGTTAAGAACAAGTCGGACAGCCATCTGTCAAGAATGAAGCAGGACCTGGAAGAACAGTTCCTGCCTTCAGGCAAGAGGATGGATAAACTGACCCTTTGCTATCCCTCTTAGCCTAATTTTTTTTTTCAGTGAAATCTGTGACAATTGGAGGAACACACTTATGCAACACTTTGTCAAACCTTCCCATCGATTACAGGTTTGAGTACAGGATACTATCAAAGCTTGTTCTGAACCCTATGATGCAGGAGGATCCCTTTCTGAATTTCAGTATATGGTGTCTTCTGTAACATAACATTGACCTGTGTAGGAAGTAGGGGAAGCAATGTTAATTTTCAAGTCCAAGATTCTTGCAAGCATTCCCTTTCTGGGGAAATTATGCTGTTTCCAAGCCAACTGTTGTGATTCGCATACATTAAGCTCCAGGGTAAACTGCTAAACACATCAGAGAAAAGGCTACTCTGCATGGTGGGCAGGGGTGGAATGAGGAAAACAGAGCACAGGGTGAGCACACAGTAGTAATTAGAAATTTAATACTAGCTAATTTTAAGTTCTGGCCTAAAACAATAATTGTTTTCTGCTCTCCAAGTATTTTTCAGTATTTCCTGAAGGATCTTTTAAAACCTTATTCCATTAAAACCTGGGAAGTTGAGCAACCACCTACTTAATTTCATCAAACTGAAAGTGAAGAAAGTGAAATATCTGACTACCCTCAGTGCCATAATTTGATGTATCAGTGCTGTGTGAAAGTTAAATATGAACGACCATATTGTTTTAGCTAGTCTAAAAACCTACAAGGAAATTGTTTCAGATATTGAAAAACTTAAAATCAAATTTAGGATAAAGATGCCATGAGGAAACAGTTCTCACTTTCCATTCACTGCACATGCATTTTGAGAAAGACGACACACTCTAGATGGATAAAACCAATTTTCCATCATTAGCCTTAAACAACCCCTGACTGCTTATACCGTCATCCTTAGGCTCCTATGAAATTGCAGTTATTTGTTCAAAACAAAACGATGAGGCCTGTGATATAATAGAGCAATTTAAGCAGTGAAGAATACAACACCTGTAATTCAATTTCATGGCAGCTGGTTTCACAACATGTTTCTATAACACTGTTATGATATAGGAAACTTCTCTCAGAGTGCAGCAATTCTTCTTTAAGTAAGCCACACTCTCAAGAGAGAAGTGGGCTTTAAGTAGACAAATACTATAAACAATAAGCAATTTGTATCTCCATGCCAGTCCTTTCAGTTCTATCTCCAGTTAGTTGCCACTCTTCTGAGGGTTTATATTCTAATTTATATTTCACATTGAGAGGTTGTTGTCAGAAAAGGTAACAATAAAAGTCACCTGATATCTCTAACCTTGAGTATAAGTTTCCAGGCAGAGGAACATACAAGAGTTTCCCTTTCCATTCAACTTTACTACAACAGTCACTATATTAAAAAAAAAAAAAAAAA
>VYZU01005044.1:0-65960 GCA_013401355.1 Ceyx cyanopectus
AACAGCAGAGGACAGAAAGACAAACAGAGTTAGATGTTAAAATTAGTTTAGCAGGCAAAGCTGGTAATAAAAATGCTCTTTGTTAATATATGGGAATTTAAATTGCTCTCCTTGCTTACACTGACCATATGCATTGCATAGCTTCCACCTTGCACTACCATGGGCAGTTCCCCACATTTAAGGTCACTCGGGGCCAAATTTTCAAAGCCTTGAGAAGACAGTGACCAAGAGGAAAGACAGACATGCACAAGGCAGAGGGAACATCAGTGGTCCAACTTGCAAACCTGGCCTAAGCAGCCCACAGACTTGCCCTGCTGCACCACTGCTTTGGTCTCTTCAGGACTAGCAGGCACACACAGGGTAGTCAGGATTTAGACAAAGGCAACCTGGATGGCAAACAAATCTGGCTGCTACTCAGACTGTGCCATCACCTAGGTTTCAAACAGAAGCAGCAGGTGGAATGAATAAAGGCATGAGATGATTGAGAAGGAGGGAAAATTTCAGTGAAACACCACACAGAGGAACAAATGGAAAATTCACCTTGGGTTGTTACTGCAATAGCAGCAGCTCTGGGTCCATGCACATCAACTAGTTTTTCACAGCTCTGCATCCCCCTGCTCAGCTCAGCTCCATTGATACTGGGCAACATTCTATGTAGCATTTCTGCTCTGCTCAGGGAAACATCCCTCCTTCACTGCAAACAACTGCAGCAGAGCTGCTACCCGTGCAGCCTATGCTATCCAAAGCTGGCAGCAGGGGAAGTCATACACTGCAATAGGGTTTGGAGCACACAACTAACTGATCAAGAGGGAAAGGCAGCCACGAAGCTACCCAGAGGCTAAGCAAACAGAAAGGGTAAAATCCTCCACCAACCTTACCCCTCATCTTCTCAAATCTCCACAGCCCCTTGAGCTTTCTCCATTTTCCAAACACTTGGTGTTTCTG
The DNA here is from genome assembly GCA_013401355.1 of Ceyx cyanopectus. Taxonomy (NCBI): domain Eukaryota; kingdom Metazoa; phylum Chordata; class Aves; order Coraciiformes; family Alcedinidae; genus Ceyx; species Ceyx cyanopectus. The sequence goes on from VYZU01005044.1 coordinate 946, forward strand.
CCACTTAAGATTTGTCAGTATTTCTTGAGAAATACGGGGAATTATTTGAAAGGGGGAAGTGTCAATTTCTTTTCTCTAGGGCCCAAGGTAGCTCTTAATTGACTAGGGTCATGCCCACTGTTTCTTGGTCCACTAGATGTAATAAGCCAACAGTTCTCATTATATTTCTGAGAGTTAAGGATTACAACATACGGAGCATCTGAGTCAACAGGCAGAATGTGCTGGCCAACAGTCTCTGGCCTCTCCATTTGACCTGCTACAGTCAATGCAGCTCTGGCACAAGCAGCAGCCAAAGACCTGTCCTGAACTGATTACTTTTTCCTACATGCTTCTTTTTCCAGCAGCTTGAGCAATGAAAGAAGCAGGCTGTAGGGTTGTTGAGATTTGGGGTAGTGTTTTTTTCTAATCTAACATTAAAAACAGTTTTGGTCTCAAAAGTAAAAATCTGGAGGTTTAATACAAGAGATGTATTCCCTTGCATTCAGCCTCTCAATCCATAATGGACAACTTTATCAGACCAAAGACAGGTTTTGTAATTCTCTGTCTTGAGGGACTTAACACCAGAACACAGAAAAGAGAATACATAAGCACAAAGAACAGCTTAGTGACACCTCCACAGTCTCAAAGACTTCAGCTCAAGAAGCTCAAGAAGAGAGGCAAGGGGAGAGAAACAGCAGGTAGCACACCAACTCCACACTCCCCACGCTGTTCCAGCTCACAGCACTGGGCTTACACCCACACGGTGCATTTCCCCAGCTGCTGGGCACAGTCTGGCTGCCTTTGTCTTCAGATTTCCTCTCACCTCCCCAAAGTTTAGAGAGAAAGAGGCTGCAAGCAAAAGTGTGTAGGAATTACTGCAAACAGAAAATCAGTTCTTTGAAAATTTGGCCCTCAGATTGCAAAATGTTTTTCTGGGCAGGTTTCTGCAAGAACATTCAGCATGCTATAATTACAATAAAATGACAGACTATGGCAAAAAGCTCTGAAAGCCAAGCAGACTGTAGTTATGGATTACAGCTTTTAATTCATTCTCAAGATTCATTCTGTCTTTGAGCAATGCATAAATCCCAATGAATTGGGTCTGGATAAACTAAGAGTGACAAATCATACCTAGAAGTTTGCAAAATATGCAAGGAATAGCAAATAAACTTTTGAGCAATGACAGTATGAAAGTGTGAAAATGCTGCATACTTCACCAGTGTTACATGGTAAATTTGTGTGGGGATTAAGAGGCAGAGCAGAGAACAATAAAGTCACCAAGGATTGAAAAAAGAAAAAAAAAAAAAAGCCATATCTTAGAATTTCACAGTTCATTTTCTCTGCCATCTTCTTCCTTCTCCTGTCATTGCATTCCATCCTACAGTTTATGAAAGCACCTTCTAACAAAGAAGCATAGTTCTGGCCTAATTGCTATTAGCCATCACCAAACCAGGTAAATTTTGGGAGTCCCTAAAACAACCAGAGCTCACAAGCAAAGAAGGACACAATCACCAAAAGTTTTTCTGTTTACTACAGAGTTACAATGTGAAAGACTAGAAAAGTTGTGCCAGAATAGTCTTTACATAACTAGTCAATTTCCACTGGGTGTTTTTTGTATCAAAGGTGGCAGTGCAGGGGAATGGACATTCCCACACAGCAATTAACCATAAGGAAAAAAAGAATTAATTATTCACTTGGAAGATACTCAAATGTGTCTTAGTTGTGCAAAGACTAATGTTCTGGCAGAGAAAATACATACAGCTAAGAAGTTAAAAATCTAACACTTGAACAGACAACAAGATATTGATGGGAATTACTACACATTCACCAACCTGGAGAGGATATCTTTATTTCTTTGGACCTTTATTGTCTGTGGAACAAAATCTCACTTCTTGCAGAAAGGGAAAAAAATTAATCCAAGCTGAGTCAGTTAACTGATAAAAATCAGTAGCTAGAGCTTGTTAAGTGGTTTTACAGGAATGTAAAAGTGAATGGCCCTCAGCAACATTAGAGCAGTCACCCAAAAGAAAACTATAGACAAGTTCAAGGCTTTGGTTTACACCACCAGATAAATTAGCACTTCAAATACATAACTCTTGTAAAGAACTAGAGAGTGTTCTGAACTACTCAGAATATGAATAAAAAGGAAAAATACTATAAATTATGTGTGCAGTTACAACATCCAAGAGTCTATGACTGGCTGCTAACTAAACCTTGTGACTCCCAATTTGCTTTGGTTATAAGAATTAAACAAGTTAATACACACTGCAGTTACATTACCGACATGTGGAAATTATTGCTACACAAAGTTCCATCTTTAAATACAGAAGGAAAATTCTTATAGCAAGTTATTTATGAATAAATGGAAAAACTTTTTAGTATTTTTCTTGCCTGACACTATTTTTGTGTCCTATATGATAACATAACTAGACAAATGTTGGATATTTTTGTTGCTGCTGTTTAAGTGCCATTATGCTGAAGGAGGAACAAACAGCAGTAATGAAAGAATAATTCTCACCGAGTAAAAAACAAATGGTACCATGTGGTTATAAGGCATTCTGGCAATAAATTCTATAAACCCATGTAGCTCAATGCTGGTAATTCCTCAGTTGAGGAATATCCTGTAGCTTCGGGCATATTTACTTCTGTCTCCCAAACATGTTCTTTCCAAGAAGTCACATTACACACCTTTACCTGAGCACCTTTGCCAAAGGAAGGAAATAAAAGCTGAAACTAATACCAGCTCTTGCTACACCTTGGCAGACTGTACAGTTTCTTAAAACAAATGTTCTATTTGTGCTGTACTAAAATGTAGATATTAGCAAATTCCATGAAGAGTCTATTGCAAGGGGTGTCAGCATTCAAAAAAGAAAGGTTTTAAGAAATATTAAGTGTAGCAAGAGATATTTTTATTCTGTGAGCATGGAATAGAGACTTTATATTACCTCATTCAATATGATAAGAGTCATTTTGGACCAAAGCAACAGTTCACTTAGCTTAATATCACACTGCTGACAGCATTCAGCAGCTGATGCACTTTTTCAGCAAGCATGAACAAGGGAAGTATTGTTCTTTATTCATTAAGTATACCAACTCTAGCTTCTACTGGTGTGATGATTGTGGAAAAAACTCTGACCTTCATTTCATTGTATGTTCACGTTCAAGAATTTTCTCCCTTACATATGACCAATTAAATCAATGTTAAAAAAAACCCCAAACAAACAGTGGGAGGAAAGAGTATGGCTTCCCGAGTTCAAGGAATCTTGCAAAATTTTCTGGAGATGGATCTCAATCCCCAGCTCTCTTTTGCAAATCTTAACCATATGTATTAGACTGAAATATAGAGAGAGAGAGACAAACCATATGCTTTGCTTTATTGCCTCATTAAGTCACAAAAATTCTGGACCTCATTTCTGACCAGAATTGATTTGTTGAACATAGGGAACATGTATTTCTTCATTCAGCTCACATCACCCACATTAAATATTACTGCTTACATGTGTCCCTAAGTTCTGGGAGAGGCCTGTAAAACACAGATTCCCAAACATCCCAGCTGGTATGTGCTTCCCCAGCCCCAGAGTGCCACGCAGACTGGACCACACTGCTACTTGCTTTCACCAGAATTTGAAAGACTCAGGTTGCCACCATTTTCTGAACATGCTTGTGAATAATGCATTATACAAGATGCTTTAGAAAAGACCCAGGATCAAACTCTGCTCCCAGTTATTCCTATGCAGTCCCATATGAAAGGGATTACATAAATATGAAGCAGGGAGAAACATCTTTCTTTAGAAACCATAAAAACTCACTGGCATTCTCCTACTCTCTTCTTCCCCATCAAGAGGATAAATTTGCTCTAGAAGTAAAACTACTGTCAGCACTATCAACAGATATTTAAGCCTAACAATCTCAGCAGTATCTTTTAATATTCACGAAGAGATTTTTTTAGAAGAAAAGCTGCAGGAGTAGTCTGTGACATTTAACAGTCCTGTGCAATGTTGTGTTACAATAGCTACTGTTCCAACAAAGAAAAACATATATTCCATACAAGTTCAGTACCACAGCTCACCCTTCAAACGTACTTATAACTTAGAGGACAATCACAGCAATTTCTGAACAGTACTTTCATGTACTTTCCATACTACACATTTTGAGCCACCTGAATATGCAAAAACGTTTAAGCTATTTCAGATAGTACTCAAAGAGCACACTTGAGTGTATAATTCTACTCTCCCCTTGCCTACCCCAAGATCAGCAGCAAAACTCATGAAGCATTTTGGTTGTATCAGATGCATATCCTAAGAGGAAAGTAACACTTGCATTTGGAATGAGGAAGTCTACTTCTGCACATCAAAGTAAAAAGCTCTGTTGTCTTATTTATGACTTACCTTGGCCCCTGGTATTGCTGATGAAGGAAGCTGTGATAGCTAAAAAAGCCAAGACGAACCAGCTCTGTGTCTCACACCGACAAAGCATCTTCTTCCCCTCAGTACACACAGTATCAGCAGATCTGAAAACACATAGAACAAAAAGCCCCATTAAATCTGCAAAGTGAAGGCATCCACTTTAATGAAAGCTGTGGGCCAAATCTGAGTTCCATTAAAATAAACTTGCTGTAGACATCAGCAGAGCCAAGATTTCACCATAACACCAGCTTTATAACCAAAGCATATTTTACCCAAAAGGGAAAAGAACCCCACTTGGGCCTCTCAGTAGGTCTGAAAATTCAGCCTATGTAAAGAGAAAAGTGCTATTCTTTGCTAAGGATAAGTAACTGTCAGAAGTGAAGTTTGCTACGTGTAACAAGGCAAAGCAGGTACCACTGTGCAGACCAGTGTGGCAAGCACCTTATACCTGGGGTGCAGAACTCTACAGCTCTTGATAACAAAGTAGGACTAAAACAGTTATCCACTTTATACCCAAAAAGTGTCCAGAATGGGATATTAAATTATGTATTTTGGGATTCTCTAATTAAAATATTTTAAAAATGCCATGAGAACTGCACTGCAAAGCCACCATAAAATAGAAATGCCAGTGCTCAGTAACTCCACTGAAATAACCATTGAACAGCTGTCAAATGAGGCAGAACTTTGTTTTGAGGAAGCATAAGTCCTCTTATTGCCTTCTACAGTCTATTTTATGAGGGGTAATGGCTTCAAGTTGCACCAAGGGAAATTTAGGTTAGATATCAGGAGGAATTTCTTTACAGAGAGGGTGGTTAGGCATTGGAAAGGGCTGCCCAGGGAGGTGGTGGAGTCCCCATCCCTGGAGGTGTTTAAGAGTCGCGTAGATGTGGTGCTGGGGGACATGGTTTAGGGACACTGGCAGTGTAGGATTAATGGCTGGACTCAATGATCTTGAAGGTCTATTCCAGCCAAATCATTCTGTGATTCACCTTTGTGCTCTCTACTATAGTACCTGGCACTTACTGCGACTAAACCAGACTCAGCTCTGAAAGCCTGCAGGGTATCAGATGAGTAACACCAGTACAGTTATTCAACACACACAGAAGCACATCTCTAGATGCATCAGCATGTTCACAACATTGTGCTTACACATGTTTGTCTACCACTCATCTTTACTGTACTGGTTTGAGTAGATTTTCTGCACCAGGAGAAGAATTTTTGCAGCTCTTCTTGTTAGTGTTTTAAAAGTATTAAAATAAAAATAGATTTATTGCTGTCAACAAAAGTGTCAGCATTTGAAGGTTTACTTTGGTAAAAATTGGTGTATATATTTGTGTTGCAGGTCCCACCTCCCGTGTATTTCTCTAATACTCCCAACATACCACCACAGAATTTGCCTTTTGTGTATTCATTGTCTTCCAAGAAGGCACAAAGCAAGTGGTTCAAACACTATAAGTACCTCAACCATTATTTAACAGACAAGAGGATAAGACCTACACATTCTCTTCAAGTATTTGCTATTTGCTGTAGTTATCCCAGGAATTGGTAGGTCTACTTTTTCCAAGTCCCAGTCATGAGCGCTTGAAATGCCACTCAGAAATACATAGGGGCCTTAATCATTGTTAATTCCATCCCCACTGGAGGTTACCTAAGTATCAAACAAATTATCAACAAATCTCACTCTATTTATGTGTTTTGAATCCATCCCTTAAAAGTATAAGTATTTCAAGACAGAGGCAAATAGCTAGATCCAATAACAAAAATGGGCATCAGAAACTTCAGTATTGCTACACCCAGTTCCTTGGACACGTCCTCCAGATGGAATTCAGGAACCTGAGCAAAGTGCTCAGGCTTCCTACTCCATGAATATAAAGAGTCAGACACCCAAAGACTGGATCCAGATGAGTCAACACAGTCAGCAGTTGTCTCGTGACAGTTGTCAGTGTCTATTGCCTAGTTGTCTAGGCAATAGGAAGAACAAAGAAGTCTTAAATCAGTCTGAAACCCACCCCTTGTGTATCTCACATTGGGTATCCATGCTTCTCTCCCTCAGGAATACAATTTGGAGCAGGTAAACGTAGACTCCTCGAACAACAGCAGACAATTCATTCTTCGTGCAGTCACCATTGACTATGTGCCGATTTCTTTCCATGCAATAAGCCAGACATTACAATACTTACACCGGTGGCTCAATTCCCCACCTGCTAGAGTTGTTATGAAACCTCCTCCCAAATAGGAGCTATACATATTACTCACAGGTAATCCTGTCTAGAAAGTGCTGCTTTTACTACCAAAAAAAAAAAATAAATAAAAATTTAAACAAAGGGCCATTGCACAGAGAAGTAATATTTAGTAGGATACATAAAACTGGTGCTGGATAAAATAGGCACAAGTTAATCTCTACAATGATCCCCACTTCAGGGTGCACTTAACTGGGAAAGGCAGCCACCAGTCTGCAGCCACCTTGTGGCTGACATCATCTGGGAATAAAGAGAAATATCCTACTCCTCCTGCTTTTTATATGTTTCACCTTTTATTAACTACTTGGAAAAGAAGTTATCTGATAGAATATCCCTGGCAGCCGAGTCCAAACCCTCCCAGGCCAAGAGCCTTCCCTGCTCAGGAGGTGAGCTCCACTGAACTCCACTCCCCAGCGTGTTCACAGCTCCTCTCCGGGGTGGGCTCCCGGACACCAGCCTGCCCGGGCCTGGCAACAAGGCATCTTCTCCCGAGGGAGCAACCAGCTTTTGAGACCTCCTGGCCCAGAAGAAACGCACCACACACCTTCGTGCTCCGTAGCGCCCTGGCTGCCAAAGCACACGCCGCCCAGGCGAGGAGGCAGAGCCGTCTCGGCACAGCCCCGGCACCCCTCCACAATCGGGCACGTTAGCTCTGCCCTCCCGAGTTGGAGCCCGGGAGTTACTGCTCCCGTCCCGGTGGCTCGTTAGGGAGCGGCGGGGCCCTGCGCCCACCTGCCGCTTGGCTACAAGCACATGGCCCTCGACGTCCCGCTGGGTCAAAGGAACAGCGCGGACGGCCCCGGTACCGCCGCGGCCTCGAAGGAGTCTCCGGGTCCGCCGCCATGGCCACCGCCTCCACACGGGAAAGGCGGGAAGGCGGCAGAGAGGGTCGGCAGCGAGGCGGAGACGCCGTCCCGGTTCTCGCAGACCCTCCGGCGATACCACTTCGTTCGCCTCTCCACAGCCCGGCCCAAGGGCCGCAGCTCACAAACGCGGCGCCGCCTCCCGACCCCCCGACTCTGGAGAGCTCCCCGCCAGCAGCACACACGGGCCCCGGTTGACTCCGAGTTCTCCCCAAGTTAATAATAAAGGGACCGCCGGGGGGGTCCTTGTCTTCGCCGAGCTGAGCGAGAATCGGGCCCCGAGAGAGTCACTGGGTTCCAGCTGCCCGCCGTCCCGGGCAGCCACCCGCTAAACTGCCCCTCTCCAGGCGCTGCGGCAAAGCGACCTGCCCGGGCGCGCCGCGGGAGGCTCGGGAAGGGGGATGCACCGGCGCACGGACGCGGGCGGCAGCCAGGCCCTCCGTTTCAAAGTGTGACTTTTTAATTGCGATTGTTCTAAAATTAAAGCTTTTGCAGGAGCTTCTTAGGGGTCCCCCCTCCTCCCCTAGGCTCGCCGCCTTCCATCCCTCCCTCCATCTCCTCCCGCATCCCGCTGTCCCTCCGGTGCTCCTCGCCGGCCACCGCGGGCGTGGCCGGCCGGACAGGTGCGTAAATGGAAAGCGCTCCTGCCTCTGTACCCCCGCCCGCATCGCCCCAGCTCTCGATGAGACGAAGTGGAGCTCACACCGACCTGCACGGGCATCACCCGGGGAGCAGCCGGTGGGGAGGGGGCGGCCGTTCGTCTCACGCGGGGCTGGGGGTATCGAGGCGGCTGCGGGAAAGCCGCTTCCCTCCCCTCTGGCCGCTCTTCCCCTCGCCGCGCCGCATCTGATAAGGCGAAAGGGGAGCGAAAGGAGGCGGGCAATTATAGAGCAGAAGGTGGAAAGGAAGGCGGGGGGGAGGCATCAGCGATGCCGGAGATCCACCCCCCCGCCCCCGACGCGACCTCCGCGGCGGGGGCGCGGCCAGGTGCGCGGGGAGGCAGTGCCGGGGGGCCGATTTCGGGCAGGTGCGGTGCTTTTCAGTCATCTCTTTCAGTTGGTTTTGCTACCTTTTAACTTATTTTCCTCTCCCCGAAGTTCCTCGTTGGCTGTGTTTTGAATTATTTAGAAGGTGCCTACTCTGCAGTACGGCTCGGAATGCAAGTATCCCCTACTGAAGGGTATTGCCATGTGTGGATCAATGATTCATCGGAGAAATATTTATATTGAAGTGTCCAGCACTTTTAGTTTAGCATAAACCTTGATTAAAAGAGTCGTAGGACACACAGACTTTTGCCATATGCACAGACACTGCAGAGGAGACGTGGAATTGCAGAATCTATACTCATATAGAAATATATGAGTTGCCTTGTGGTACACCCTACTGAACTTACAATTAAGGCTACTACTCACAAAGTTTGTAAATCCTGAGAACTTAAGAGGTGAATGAAAATATTTATTATAACATGCTTGGTCATCTGTAAAAAATTACAAATGAAATCACTGAAAGATTGCACTTAAGAAATAACAGGCATAGGTGAAAAGGGGATGTGCAGCCCTTTCTCAACATAAGTAGGAGCCCCTTCTGGGGATGGCAGTAGGTCTCGGGGACATAAGTTTGTAAAACAGGACCTTCTGTTGCCGAGTAGGATTCCCAGATCTGCAGACACTTGTCCAGATTCACAGTGCATGGATGTCTTTCCACAGAAAATGCAGAAGCTTATAAGAAAATATTTCAGTCCAGATGTTTTCTATAGCAAAGTTTAAGACCTGCTCCTAGATCTAAAAAAAAACAAAACAAAACAACAAAACCCAACAACCATGTCCCAGATATAGGAATCTGGGAGATCCTACTCTCTGCAGTTATTCCACTGCAAGATAACAATTCCTCTGAAGCAGTAAGGTGTTCAGCTCATTGATGCTAAATGTAATACATTTGGTACTTTTTCAGTCCCTAATTTAAGTATTTGCTAAATAAAAATACCCAGAAGAATTCATAGTCCTTTTTGCAATGTCCTTGAAGGCTCAGTAAACGTATAGACAGATAAATCAGCCTAATCGGTGACGGCTTGTTGGCTCATGTATTTCAGGGCAGGACAAGGAAAAGCTGCCAAAAGGAGAGTCTGGCTCCTTCTCCCTTGGTTTCCCCCCCCCATCGCCCCGCATGTGTGATACAGTCGGTACAGTCCATGAGCACCACCCTGTGGCTACAGCTAGTCAGAGCACGGGGGTTCAGTAAAAAGTCTTGAGGTTCCCCCTGACTCATAAATAGGTTCTGTAACTGTCTGCAGCCTTCAAAGGACTTTATAATTTTTAACCGTATCAGAAATTAAACTATTACCTTAAATTTATGTAATTCGTGTGCTTTCGAGAGTAACTCAGCTGATTTTATTAATATCCATTTATTTTCATTATTTATAATGCTTTTTTTTTTTTTGCTGTTTGTCTCCTCCTCAGAGTGAATCACATTTATTACCATTAAGCTTTACAGTTTTCTCTGGAAAGCACCATAGATGATCTTGCATAATTACAAGGAAGAGCTCAAGTTGTTCAGAAGCACAAGCTAAAAGGTAAAGCTTCCTTGAAATTCGAGTTTGTATAAACTGTACATCTGGAAACAGAGTAAGATCACAATATTAATGTACAAATTATTTACCAATGTTCCCTTTTTGTCTTCCATAAAAAAAAAAACCCAAAACAAACCAAACCAAAACAAGTAACAAACCTGGAGTTTTGAAAATAAATTTACTGAATGTGAATTGTGCCCATTAATTTACTTCCTACTACTTCCAACTGGCCAAGCTTCAGTAATTTCAAAAGAACAACGAATTACACCCACAATATTTTTTAAAGTATTCACACCAACAAGAACTTTCCTTTGCTTGGCTAGTATAGATACTACAAAATTTCTATCAATGGGATTACATGGGAGTGATCCTGAAAATACAGCTGGAAACAATTCCACTAATCCCCCAGAAAAACAGAATTAGTGCAGGCTGGTGAGCTCAAAGTGAACTGGGCCAAGTATCTAATGGTACCATTGACCCAATTAATGGATCTACAGCAGTGTTTGTGGCAACTGAACAGAGACCAAATTAATGGATGGCTTTGATGGCTGTGGGGAAGAATTCTTCTGTTATTATCAATCCTTTTTTTTATCTTCTGCTTTTATATATATATATACACACATTTTGAAATATATAATATATATACTTAGAAAATTTATTTTTGTTTGCATTCATTAGGGTACATAAACAATCTCTATTGCTTTGGCAATTTTCACATTAATTGGAAAATTAGACTGGGGGATATCAAATTTGGGGGATAGTTTTCAATTGCAAATAATTAAAAACTAATCAGGTCTTGTATTCTTTTATTACAATGATGTTTTTAAAGGTGACTAGTGTTTTCATCTCCTCAACTAATATATCTTATGAAGAGCAGCACATTTTTTAATGCCCTCTCTGACAGCATCCAAAAACTCCAGTAACATTCAAAGATTTTGACTATGGAACATCCATTTGCTGACTCAAACTAGTCTCTAGACTAACAATGTGTAGACTTATTTTATTTTTAATATTAAAAGAACTAAAGAACACAAAGACAAAGGTAATATGCGAGGTAAAGGTTCTGCTTTACATTTTGGGATTGTGATATACCATCCCTAATATATTAACCATGTTTCATTTTTATAAGATGTTCATCTTCATTAGTTAAGGCAATTTCCAAGTAATTTTCTGTTATGAACTTGCAGTGAAATGACTTCTGAAAAGGGCAGCTATTATTTAACAAATATTTTCTTGTGACTTCCTTTGTGCTACAGCTACTTCTTTTACCAACCCCCCAAGGGTGACTTTTTGCCACTCTGTTTTTAGGCAGAAACTGTCAAGAGTAGTCCAGCTTTGCTTCATTATTGGTTGTCTGATAAATCATTTTCATTTCCTTGCTACTTTTTAGATTTCAGTTCTGTCAGCACTTTAGTGAGCTGCTAGGTTTATTCATCTGAAGCTTATTACACATAATGAGGTAAGTGAACAGCATACATAGGAAGGCAGATTGTTGTCATGACCACTGAAGTGTAACAAGTCATGTTCAGGGTTAGTCCTTCTCCTCCAACATGCAGAGAAGTGAGCAACACCAGGCAAAGGGAGCATAGAGAAATGGAGAAACACAAGTCCCTTGGTCATGTATTTTTCTGTTCATCTCATAGTAAAAGGGCTCTAGAAGGTAATGGAATGAAAGACAAGTTCAGTGTTTCATAGTTACTTCTCCATTCTACAGTCAACTGAGATCCTTTTAGATTTGTGCAAATAAAATCATCTATCCTGGGTTTACACTTCAACATCTGAGCTGGTTGCCAAGACAGTTTTTCTGCCCAGTGCTGAGGAATGTGATAGCTTTGGGTTAGAAGTTACTTTTAAAGATCATCTAGTCCAATCCCCCTGCAGTGAGCAGAGACATCCACAGCTAGATAGGTTGCTCAGTGCCCCCTCCTACCTGATCTTGAATGTTTCTAGGAATAGGAGACCTACAACCTCTCCAGGTAATCCATTCTAACGTTAACACCAATATAAAGTATACAAAGACATACTCAGCCCAGCAAACTCACAGCAGTCATGTGAACAGGAAGGTGATCCTGGCAGCAGAATGGCAAGCAAGCTCCTCTAGGACTAAAGAGAAGGAGAAAGAACCTCTTTTTTTTCAGCCACCTTCCCCCCTTGATAAATAAGTGACATTTATGGCATGGGATACACCTGTGAGCCATCTCGGGTCAGCTGCCCTGGATTGATTCCTCCCACCTTAGGCTCCTGGCTGACTCCAGACTGCTAATGGGTTGCATATGATGGCTGGCCTATGTTTCTATTCCCATGAAACCAGAACAGCAACCTACTCCAGTGTTTTACCACCTTCATAGTGGAGAAAAAAAAAAAATTGGAAAGTGTTTGTTTTCCTGTGTTCAGTTGAAATTGCATATGTGTGGCCATTGCCTTATCTATAAATATATAGATAGATCTTCCTGAACTTTCTTTACTCTTGTCTGAACAGCCTCAGATCTCTCCGCTTCTCCTCTTGTGAAAGATGCTCCAAAATATTAATCCTTTTTGTGGGCTTTCATTGAGCTCACTCCTGTAGGCCCATGCCTCTCTTCTACTGGGAAGCCCAGTACTTGACCTGGCATCCATATACAGCCTAGACAGGGCTGAGCTGACAAGAAGGATCATTTCCCTCAACCAATGCTCTTCCCCATGAAGATGCTGGCCTGCTTTTCTGTGAGGGCACACTGCTGGCACAGCTTGTCCACCAGCGCCCCAGGGCCTTCTCTACAAGGCTGCTTTTCAGACAGTTGGCCACCAGTCTGTACTGGTGTAAGGTGTTATTTCTCCCCAGGGCAGGACCTTGTGCTTGCCTTTGCTGACCTTCATGAGGTTCCTGCTTCACCATTTCTCCAGCCTGTCAAGGGTACTGTGATAGTAGCCCAATCCTCAAATGCAGTCTGTAATCACTGCCCCCACTCGCTCCCAGACTGCCTGCTGAGACTCCACCAATGACCTGAGACTGCACTGCACTTGATGGGCAGGTCCTGGGAGGCTGTGAGCATGAAGGTAGGGAGGCCTGAGGAAAGAAGAAAGACCAGACTTTATGATGTTTGGATCTCCCAGCAGCTGGAAATAGACAAACATAAATACAGTGTTAGGCTGGCAAAAGTGAGGACAAGAGCTCTTTTCACTGGACTATGCCATGCTGTAGATTAAGTTGCAGCCCACCAATGGTGCTGTATAACACAGTGAGGGAAGGGTTCCCTCCATTTTTTACTGAATAAGCAGAAGACCTACAGATTCTGGCTAGCTGTGCCAGAAGTGATTTTCTTTGGAATGAAATCCAGGCTGAGATGAATATATAAACCCAGTAAAATCTGGAAGCAATACCATGGTGGTCTCTGCAATATGTACCTTGAGTAATGAATACAAGCAATGCCTGGAAGAGGGAAGAATTCCTTTCCAAATAACGTGTATCTTAAGTTACTACCTAAAAGAAGCAGAGCTCCTTGTCTGTCTCCTACTGTGCCTCTTGTCTGAGCTCCTACCCTATACATTCTTGAACACTATAACTGCACATCTCTGGTCTGCCTCAGTCTACTTTAAGCACCTTCCTAGTACAACTTTCATCTGAACATTCATTTGTTGAGTTTTAAACAGCCTGGTTCTCACCGCTCCTTTTGTTTTAAGGGATTTGAAGTGGTTGACAAGATTAAGAGATGGGTCCTTTGTTCCCCTACATATTTTTGAGCATTACAATTGGAATTTTCTAGAATATAATTTTCAGTTTTCCAATATTTCTTTAACTATATGTTAAGTTAGCTGTCCAAACCAAAATATTTAATTGATGATACAATAAACTTTTTGAAAGAGAAATGGTACTGCAATTTGTTTTTATCAAAGAAAATGCTGTTACTGTAAAAAATCATAGCCTGTGTTTCAGAGTAGTTTTATACAGAATGTGAATAAAATAAACAATATTTTTTTGTTGTTGTAGCAAACAGCTCAATAAAATTGTCCCCACTCAAATGCTCACTGAAGAAATTCTGTATGCCTTCCATTTTTATATATCAGGGGCACTTGTGCACCTGAAATAACTGTCAGTTTTTCCAAAAAATATCAATATCAGAAATCAGTATACTGAAAATCTCACTTTATCAGGTATGGGAAGAATTTACAGCAGTTTTAAACATTTTTTTTTCAGTTGTGAAGCAATAACAGAGGGGGGCAGTCTTGGACTAAAATCTCTTTGTGTTTTAACAAACTACAGCTTCTGAGAATCCAAGTCGGAGTGCTGTGTCTGCTGAAACATAACACTTAACAGTCCTACAGTTTAGTTTCTTCATTAAACTGTAGTGACTGACTTTTCATCTCAGGTTTTTTGGCAAAGTACTGTAATCCACACATCATCCCTTGTTTTGCCGTTTCATTAAGATTATAACTGTTTGGGCCCTATTGTAATTTTGAATTTACTAGTGGCATCCTTCATGAATGCTAGTTTAATTGTTGTTGCAATATTGACACTGGTCACAATAAAATTCTTTATCTTATGATGCACAGAAACAGTTTGCCTATGGCCTGTTTAAACTAACACAGTGCTTAAAGTAAATCAGGTTACAAGAAAGTTGTGAGAAAAAAATGCATCCTTGAAGAGCACAATGTTTCTTACAGCACAGTCTTCAGAGATACTGGCAAAAGGGTATATGTTCTTCACTATCTCACAGAAAAAAAAATCTCCTGAGGTTTGCAGTCTTGGAGGAATAGCCAAAACATCTGCTTTAGGCCACTGAGCATTCACAATGTTGTTGTTATTATTATCAGTAGCAATAGTAGTGTCCAGCACATGGAAAGGAGTTACTGCTTTTTGCAACATCAGCCAATCTGTCCCTTCAAATATTAGCAAGATTTGACTTGGAGAACCAGTCCTTAAAATCTGAAAGCACTAGTCACTTCTACACTGAGAATCGAGCAGGTGAGTCCTTGTAGTAACAAACCACATGTTCTTATTGCTTCTGCATATGCTGGTTCATTAGAGCTCATGTTAGCCTGTGTAAGAGACTGAGAATACAGACCATTAGGGAACAGATCAATCAAGATGCATCATGTTCCTGTTCCGTTCAATTCTTTTATTCCCAGTGCTAGACAAAGGAATTAACTTGCATCCCAGTCTCCCATATAGCACAGGTAACTCTCCATGGGTTATATTCATTCAGTCAGAATGCTCTTTGACTGACATTAATATTTGGAAAGGTCCCCTCTCATCTTCCCTGCTCTCTGTCACTGTTGAGACTCCCAGCCTGGAAATGCTGGGAAGCTGAATAGGAGGAGAGGGGGGTTTTAGGGCGATAAGACTTTCTCAGCAAATATTTCTGCATTGGACCTAAAATATGCAAACTGTAGGAGTTTACAATGATTACTTGATTGTATGTAATAATAAAAGCAACTTGGGATTTGACTGTATTCTATTAAAATCAATAGCCAAACACACTGTTAGGGAAGAGGGAGGATAGGATCATATTATTTCAAAGAAAGCTACAAATACCTTTGCAATTCAGTAGGCTTCAGGCTCAGCTCAGCATACTGCAGGTCTCCCTGAGCAGCTCCTCCCCAGGCCATGCAGAACCATCCAGGTGTTTGTCCATGAGCCTCTCCAGTACTGTACCAGTAAAAGAAGAATAGGCAGTCACAGTGCATTTTGTAACTGACAAGAAGGAAGAGTCTGCTGAAACATGGAGAGACTAATTATGTATGATCATTTATACATGAAGATTTCAGATCAACTGACAAATTACTGTCTCCTTGACTGGAAATAATTCAAAAACAAAGCTGTTAGAGGCCACTTTGCATCTTGACAAGAAGAGTAAGAGGAAAAGAAAAGGAGACATATTTCTTTAATAATAGCACATCATCAGTCAGTTCTCCATGATACAATTGTGCAACAACTTCTCAGAGAACTGGCTGGACAGCCAGGAAGTTCTTTCTCATCAACAGTGTTAATTGAATATACATCTGGGTAACTCCAATAAAATTTCCAGCAGTAAAACAATTGAATTAGCTGTGTTATTAAGGTGGTTATTAGGGATGTCATTCAGTGGTTCACACATTGGTATCTAGTGCCATTTGAAGCATCATACATCATTTGACACCCTCTAGGACTTAGTCTCTAGATGTGATTTCAAGGGATGTGGGCTTCTCCATAGGTCCTTTCCATCCTGTAAAAATGTCTCTAATCCCCTGAAGTATCCTGGATGGCACTCAACATTTCTGTGCATGCAATAGAACCAAGCCCCTGCTTTCTGAGTTCAGATTCCAGCTAGGACAGTAGACATAGATGCCATCACCCTGCTGCAATGCTTTGTCATTATCTGCATACTGGAGAAGAGAGCACTGCACCACCCTCCTTCCAAAGGTCATCTTTGCCATTACAAGCCCATTGTTAGGAGTTAATCTTGATAACTATAGAAAAAGGGTATCATCAAAGAGCCTTTGAAATGTGAACAATTTGACCTTAACTATAACATTTTTATTCCTGTATTATGTAGTTTCCTGAAGCTCTGCACAGTGAGACACCATTGTCTATTTTTTGTTTAAAGAATCAGTAATGAACTAGAGTTAAGGTAAACATCTTCTGTGCCTTCATTTTCCAAATACAATTTGCTACTGAAACGTAAGACTTTTTCTTTTCTTTTCTTTTTCCTTTTCTTTTTTCTTTTTTTCTTCCTTTTTTTTTTTCTGAAACTATGAAGGAGATGAGGGAGGGCAGGGGAATTTATATTTCAATAATATCTGCAATGAGATACTGATCCTACTATAAGGAAGGTGAATCAATAACCCTTGGAAAATAACCTCAGGAGAGAGAACAATAATACAATCAGACAGATACATGTATAGTGGGCAGTGAAACAAAACTTTAAAAGTGTAATACACATTTTATCATGAAAACTGAACTTCTAGGAGCATAACTCGGCACCTTCTTGTAAATGCTTCTTTTAAACATCTTTTGTAATAGACAATCTGCTTGGTGGAGTGTACAGTAAAATTAATTCTTTTTTTTTCAATATTCAACAGAATCTTCTTGATTCCAGAAAAACAAATAAAGCACACACACCCCAAACTTCAATAAGAAACAAAAGGGTGCAATGTTATCTTCAAAAAGCAGCTGAGCTGAAAACATCTATAAAGAAAAACAAGCAACAGGGAAATGTAACATTCAGATCTTAAATACTTTCAGGTTTATCCTTTCCAAGTTAACCCATAAAAACTAGTGGGTTTAAATATCTGCAATATTTAAATTAGGTTTAAGAAAATCTTCTGTTGTGTCTAGAAATACTTTGCAGATAAAGCAAGTATGTGTAGGCACTTTAAGAGCAGAAACAATCCTGCAAACTACCAAAGACTTCTTCCAAGTAAGATCACTTAATATTTCCCAGGCTTTGCTCAACATCACACTTAATTACACTTTTGCTAGTAAACATGAGGAACTCACTTTAGCCCCATTGCTGGAGTCAGTTGTTGTTCAGTCAAGCCTGTATTTATTTTTAGTTTATACCTGTGGTGTTTGCACATATATATAGATATTTAATGAAGATTTTAGAAAGTGAAAATATGAAAAAAAGTTTTATTTACTTCATCATGTAAAAGAAAATTGTTTCTTTAAAGGAAATGTTTTGTCTGGGTAGCTTGTTAACTTTGAAACAAATATTTTGCAAACATATATCTTCATTATGCTCTTATCTAGTGCATTTTATGCTTGAATGCTCTTAAATGCACAAGTATGACAACTTTGTTCTTATTGAGGACAGGGTTAAGAATGTAAATTGTAAATTTAATCATAAAATAACTTTTTTTTTTCCCTCTTTGATTCTATTAAGAAACACAATGGGACAGAACCTTTCCATACTATACCATATTACAGCACCTGCCTAGTGGATGATGATCTGAGTCCTACACTCATTTTTCTTCTGATTTAAAGGAATAACCAAGAATTTTAAAACAAGCTAACTTGTTGGGATTTTTTTTTGTCCAGGAGCTAATGGTTTCTAGCTACAATCTAGTAATAGACCGATGCCTATTACCTACAGGTTTTACTCAAGTTTTCCAAGGAGACTCAGTGGGTGTTTGCCTGAGTAGTTCAGGTAGGAAATAATATTCCCTGAGTTATGCTTAGGTACAAACAGAAAGATAGGATTTCTGTTCATCCTAAGTTCCACTGATTCACAGATTCACAGATATTAGGGGTTGGAAGGGACCTAGAAGATCATCTAGTCCAACCCCCCTGCCTGAGCAGGATCTGGAAACATAAGGGAGGGGAAAGCAGCAATTCCTACTTGGAAAAGCATAGAATAGAGAATTTTTTTAATTTATTTTTTTTTTTAGTACAAGATAATTCCAAACCTGAAGAATAAAACTGATGATTCAATCCTCCAGTCATTTACAGTCTGCAGTGAAGACATGAGTTCATGTGGTTCTAAGCCCAGCTATGGTTAGGAGGCTGTGCTCCAGCTCATATGTGGTGGAGGGAAGCAGCATAGAGTCTGTGGTAGCTCATTGAGAGGGCAGGAGGAAAACAACACTCTTCGGAGGTTTCTCCTCTTTTTTTTTTTTGTAATCTGAGAAAGCCCATGGTAGGCCAAGGAAGTCCATGGAAGCTATGGCCCCTGCTGTTACCAACCATAGCAATCTTTGTGAACAGTAGGTATGGTGCTACTTTATACCTCAATTTTATTCCATCATTATGGCAACTTTGTCTTACTTTGTTCTCTTACCTCTATGTTAGTTCTCATTTGATAGTAAAGCAGCAGCCAGTTCACTTGTTGACCTTAAAACTTAGGCTTGATTAATAAGCACTGCTAATTTATGAAAAGCCAGTGTTGATGATCATGACAAAGAGCCTCTCAAAAACAGACTAGTGAAAATGACAAGTCAAGCAGAACCATTAAGACATTCAAGAACCAGTTTTTGAGATGAAGTAGGAAGTAGGACTATTGTTAACTATGTGACAAAAGTATAACCATATGAAAGAAAACAAAATACCTCCATAAATCACTGCTAGAGACAAAACAGGCTGGTGGCCATGGGTTGTTATTCAAACCAGTGCTCCCCAGCTTGGCCTGCTTGGGTGCATGTAGAGGCAGGAGCAGTGGGAGCATTTCCCAGTATAAGAGGTGTTCAGCTGCATGATGTAAATACCTCTTGAAGTAGCCAGCATATTGCTGGCTGTCCACACACAGTAATGTAGAGACCATCTTGTAAGAAGTCTCCTGATAGAAGCACCTTAGAAACCGAAAGAAGCACGAAGTTGCACATAAAAAGAAGATAATTTCCCATGGCTCTAATTACCTGCACATTCTGAAAATAAATTACAATTATTATTTGACAAGACCATACAAAAGCTAATAGGCAACTGTTGTACTCTGATTTCAGTGAGAGCTACAGTGACATAGGATGGGAAATCTACACCTGTATGGCAGCCTTTTTATGTAAGAGGCATTACAATGATTTGTGCTACTAAGCACACGGTGCCTGCTTCAAACTTGTGCTTTCAGACCTAAGCATTTAATTTTAACAGGGTTTTTACACAACGTGAGTTTCAACAGGAGTGGGAATTCACAGCTCCATGGACAACAGAATGGAAACATAACTGCAAAACAGTTATTTTTCTAGAGGACTGATACTTAGAGCTATTCCCTTCTGAGTATTTTCCTGAGGAGATGCAAGCATAAATACTAAGTTGCTATATTTGAAGCATTGTCTTTATAGCATTAATACATTGTAACATCCAGTCCTGTGACTTCTTTGACTTTCTTGGATGATCTCTTGCATTAAGGGCTCATTGCAAAGATGAATGTCTAAATATTTATGTATGTATAAGTTTGTAGAAAAAAAACAACTCTAATGGTTTAAAATCACTCAGTTTCTCAGGAACATCAATTACATTTTTATGTGCACTGTGTGTATAGAAGAGGAATTATTACTGTTTTAAGTGACACATATAAGTGAAAAGTATAAGCCACGTCACTCACCAGATAAAGACAAATTTTTAAAGTGTGATTTGTGAAAAATTTGAATGGTGGTTTTATTGTAAAAGTTTAGAAGATCCTTCACTTTGAAGAGTGTTGTGGTCAAGCTCTACTGTGACTTGCGCATGCTTTTTCACTTATACAAGTGGTCAAGTTCTAATTATACACTGCAAAGAAAATACATTATTGCAGCAATTAATTTCTCAGTCTGTTTTGCATTAGCCAAATATTTTTGCAAACTGTACTGTCTCCATTTTTCCTGGTTCTAAAATTTTAAAAAATCTTATTTAGCAAAATTAACATTAAAAATATGTATTTTATTCCTGATGTTGTCTGAAATTATTAGAGCATTACCCAAAATACTCTGGTCATTCCAGATGGAAAAGGAAATCTTCTCCTAAGGCAAAGTGGCACAACAAAGCACAACATAGGGGATGTGCTGACCATTACACCAGTAATTGTGGGACAATGTTTGACACTCTTGTAGTTACTAGTGAGGCTATAACCAGAAAATAAAGAAAATACTGAGAGAAACATTCCTACTGCATGACTTTTTCCCCCCAAACCTCTTCCTGAAGGTAATGTCATAGAAGTGGGACAGACCCACTGGTGTCATAGATGTTGCTTTGACACCACTGTGTCTTTCTGATGCTGACAATTTTATATTCAGGTTCTGAATATAAAAGTCTTCATATTCTGAAGACTTAAATTGCAGGCAATCAAATTCTGATACACCTGAGGTGGATTGCTGCATTAATGCATGAGTGAAATGCCTCCCATGGGACTAGCTGTAGAACCAGTTGTGTTTATAGTATTTGATCTTATCAAAATTATCTATCTTGAGGGAAATACAACAGAAGTAAAATATAAGCAATACAGCACTGAATTACTGCTTTGCTTAGCTTAACTACTACTTGAAATTAACTGTTATATTGCTTGAAGATGTTTCATAAATGATTTGCAAATGTACATGTCCAGAGGAGTGGCACTAATCTCTCTTATTGAGGCATAAAGGTTTATTGGAGGATCTCATAAAATCTATAGAAATTATAGGAAGGGAGTAAGTCTTACAAAAATGCCTACCTTTTCAGTGAAGTTTTACTGCTGATACCAGGGCTGGTTTTTTTTTCCTTTCTGTTTTCTTGCTTCGGTCCACTCTGAAACGCCTCACTTGTGAATATCTGGCCCTTCCTGTGCTACTTTGCAGGAAACAAGGTGCTCTGTTGTAGTCAAAATTCTGTGCCCTCTGAAGTGCAAAGGAGTTTGACACCTATGCCTGTGGTCTGCCTCAGAAGGTTTTTATCACTATGTGTAGAGAAACTACAATGTAATTGGAAATTATGTATTTCATATGTTAATTGTTAACTTCAAACCCTTTTTTCCAAAATACAGAATTTTGTTGCATGGGTAATTTGCATCACTTTGTCACACTGAAGAAGGAAAGAATTAATTAAATTCCAGATTGCCAATCAAGTTGACAACACAATACAGAAATCCCCATTAAACAGCACACAAGTGATGGTGCTCTAACTGTGGTAGAGACTAATGTATTTTGAAAATGAAAATGCCATCTCCAATCTGTAACATGATAACATACACAGATTTCTCCCTGCCCCCATTCCCACTCTTTTTGCTCAAGTCTAAAGTGCACTCTGTAATGCATTATTAAGCTAAATTCTGACCCAGTTTCTTAATTATCTGTAAGCTACAGGGAACTTGTAGCAGAATATTAACTAAGGCAAGAGATGTAAGACAGAAGAATCCACGATGGCATTAGAGTGATTCATTAGCATTTTGTTAAGAAAATCCTTCACATTTTAATACTTCACCTAACCTAATAACATAGAAAGTGTATTTTAAAGCAGTACAAAGTATACACCAACTGAACCACCAGAACAACCCAGGCAAAAAAGGAAGAAAAGAGAGGAAAATGGAAGTATCTGGGAAGCATTCCTAGATTCACAAATCAAAAACTTGTAGCGTACTTACGTATTTCTGGGACAACAGGATTTTTTCTAACTGTTCTTAGTGGATACTATTGACAATTGTTACAATCTCATATAACATTATTTATTGAACTAATTATTTTACATAAGCTGTTCACTATAATCAGCTATGGTTTATACATGTGTACCAAAAATTTTTAGGCTTCAACTGTCACACTAAATGACAGCTAGAAAGAATCCTCCAAACATTTTTTTTGCCTGGTTAGTATCAAGATAGCAGTTGCAGTTTTATACCTCCCTGCACTGCTGTATATTAATGGAATATGAAAACCTTTCATGGTGAAAAATCAAGCACAGATGTACTGTATCAGAAGCAAAGAATACATGGACTTCTACCTACAAAGCTGTAGACATATATGATTTTGAAGAATTGCTTTATCTCTGATGTAGAAGTGTTTGAGTCAGTGAAGAAGTACTGCAAGAGCAATGTTTAGTGACAACAATTTTTCATATGAAACATATTTCAAAATTATTTGAGGAAAAAATGCTTTCTCCACCCTGTAATTGAAGGATTTATGATATGTTCATATAGAAAGTCAAGCTTTAAATGCAAAATTTAGGCAGAACAGAAAGTCTTCAATATGTATTTATGATTTTGTGGACAATGATGTATTTATTCAGTTCAAAGATCAAAGAAAACCCATGCAGTCCAATTACCATTGAGCTCAGGAGTCACCTAGCTGTGTAGAATAAGAAATTTGTATATACATTTTTTAAAAGGATTTGTTTCATTAATTTATCAATGAAGGAATTCTGCTATTTGAAAAAGAGCAAGAGTCAGTTAAATACAGTGTTTTATTAGTAATAGTGTCAAATGCAACTTATGTGGAAAGTCTGTGGTCTGCAAAACAATGATGGGAAAGTGCTAACAAGCTTAATGTACGTTCAAGTACATTGCTTCACTTCAAAGTGTACTTTCTCTACTGGAGCATCTGGATGTTATCATAGCAAATGCTAACACTGAATTTCCCACTTCAACCTGCCAAATATTTTTCTTATTCTGGAATAAAGTTTTCACTGAAGTGATGGAACAGAAAGGCTGAGACACCTTTCCTTTACAGATAAGGAAAAAAAATAATCAGTATTTTATGCTTGAGCACCTAAACCTGTGCATAGGCATCTAAACAAACAAGCCTGATTTTCAAAGGCAGATTTTGTAGAAGTACTGCACGCTTTTCCACCTGCAAGATTTTTCTTTCTAGGCTAATCCATGTATTCCATCAGGCTCAAATGTTCATACCAGAATATCCTCTACAGAGGATGGACACTTATTTTTCATGCATTTGCAGGTAAATAGTGTTTGATTGTAATAAAGCCAGCATTTAGTCAGCTGTCCTTCAGCCCAAGGAGAGAGCAACTGTGACAGCATGTGCTCCTGGGCACCAGGAGGATGTTTACCAACATAAATATGTCAGTCAGACCATCTGTGACATCCTGATCCCACAATGTTTGGTTCTTCATCTCCCAAAGTGTTTTGTTCCAGTGGAGGACTGTGAGGAACTCTGCACAGCCTCTTAGGTGGGAAAACATTCTGACCAGTGCAGACATGGCTGGACAATCTATGCTGGTATCTATTGTTCACTTCTTCACATAATCACCAGTGCTATTACTGTTAAATGAAAAAGAGCCCCCTCCCCTAAAAGCAAAATCATCTATTTAGACACAGCGATGTTCTGCCTCCTCATGTCATGTCACTCCATGGTCGTTGCTATTTCTCTCACAAAAAAAAAAAAGTCCAGTAAGAGTTTTTTTCCATCTCAGGACTCTATTTCTTCCATCACTTCCATCACAATTGTTCGAGGACCAGTCAGGATGAGGTTGCTTACTGTCCTGTAATCCACATGAAGAACGTTGAGGCCATTGACAGATACAACAAATTGGCAAACCTGAGGAGAAAAGTGAGCAGCAAAGAAGGTTGCTCGTTAGGCTTTTTTTTATAAGGGTATTTACACAAATGTACTATCAGCACCTGGGTATGCAAAACCTCCAGACCTCTTCATACCATCCCATTTATCACTCTTAAGAAAAACACATTTCTTAGAATTAATATAGCAAAAAGTTTAATCCATAAAAGTTTCTGAAGTATCACAGCAACTTTTAAATCTGTGGGATTTTGAAGTCCTAGAGCAATATTTTTTCTTATAACAATTGTATTTTTCTTATAACAATTATACTTTCTGATTTCAAAGGTGCTTTGCAAACAATATGGGATAACTCAGCTCTGGTCATTGCAAAGAGATTGTTATCTTTAGTTTGCCTCGAACATTTTCATGGAAAACATTTTAGACAGCTCTTGATACTCGTGGTAAAAATATGCATCATGTTTCCAGGTTCAGGGCAAGGTCTGGATGATGAGTTCACTAGAGCTGGTGCCAAAACCTCCACTGGTACAACATGAACCCAAAGTATCCAAATTCTAGGAAATAATATCATGGAACATTAAGTCAGATCGATTAAAATGTTGCTGACATTTTCAGGAGATGTTCCTACACAAATTTAGTTCTTTCTACTTTTTATGTGAACAGGTTTTGGTTTTCTTCAGTAAATATGTCTCAATATTAACTTCAAATATGCTCATATTTTGGTTTTTAAAGCCATAACAAATTAATGACACTGAAAGTCTTGTAGGATCAGAGGCTGTTTTCTGTCTAAAAAGTCTTGATAGAAATATTCTGACCAACATCACTGTATATCTTAAAAGTTAATCAGAGAAAAAGTCACATCAACATTGTGAAAATCTGAGATGTATAAAAGTACTTATTCCTCAAAAACTTTAAACCTTCTCTGTATCTAATCAACATATTACAACAGTACGATTACTTGGTAAAAAGGCCAAAAATGTGTAGTGTCTAGATGTGTGGTTTTAATGATAAAAGTATGGAGCCTAAAGCAACAATAATATAATCCTGATGTTTCCATGAAAACAATACATTCAGCAGAAGGTTATCTTACTTGAAAGTCATCTCGAGGCTGTAAGAAAGAAACTATAAAGCAAGTATCACTAGAAATTTTGCCACTTTATTTTATATTTTGACCTTTCCTATTTAGGCAGAAACAAAAAACAGAAATGTATGCAGGGGACATGGGAAGTGGCTCTGTTGTCTTCCCATGCTAGCAATTGATTTTCATACAAGCCAGGTCATTTAACTTTTATACATCAGCCTCCCTCCCTCTCAAGTAAAATGTGTGGTGAAACTCAGTTCTTATTTGTTCAAAATGTACAGAATGTAGTTATTGATGTTCCATTTATGGAAAATTATGGAGTAAGCAAAGCTAATCCAAAGATGTAACATTTCATCAAAAACACCACTGATTATTTAAATCTCTGCTCCTTAGAGCCTCTGCACAGCACGTGCAGCAGCAGCCCCTGAAGGGGAGGGCAGAACTCTCTCCTGCACCTTACCCCTTAGCCTTAGAACTCCTCTGCAGAGCTGAAGATCCTGGAAGTCAGCCTTACTGGTAACCTAAGAGTATAGCTATCAGCAATATCAGCCAACTCCCAATCTATGGGAATATGGATGTATCTTTCCTAAACATTCAGATGCCATATTTTAGCCACAAGCAGCATTGAGAAAATGGTTCTGTTTTTGCATGCAAAGCCTTCTGAATTTCAAGGATTTATGTTCATAATGGTAACCCATCATACTCTCCAATGTGCCTTGATTAGTATTTGACATGTCTATTTAGTTTAAAATGCATCTTGTTGCAGGATCTATAGGTCTCAACTTCAAGTGGTATTTTCTAATGATTTCCATGGCTTTCCAAGATTGTATCAAGTTTTACTGAATTATAGCTCTGGCTCCAGAATCATATTTGCGTTGATTTAAAACAGACCTGCAGAAATAACATTGTCTCTTCTGGCTTAATGCAGTTTTTGGAAGTTGAATGGCTGATGTTTGTTTTACTGCTGCAGATTCTCAGACTTCTCGAATTACTGGAATCCCAACGCATGGGACTCGTGTTTGGCCAGGGACAAACATGCAAGCGTGTGATGGATAAATCTGCATGCCAGATCATGTTGGGGACATTTGGGGGCCTCCAGAGAACATCCCTGGCAGATGGACAGACTTTCCACAGCAGGCAGCCTCTCACAGCAGCGCTGCAATGGTGTAAACGTGGACGGTGGAGGCACCACAGTAGGCAACAGCAATCTGGATGCCAAAGAGTGAGGTTCTTACGCAAAAGGCGAGAGCTGACACGTCTGCCTTCTCCGTGTGCTTGTTTGAGTCTTTGCCCTTGGCAATGCTATTCATCAGCAATGAGAACTGGCTGAGAACAGCCCCTTCCTGCCCGATCCAAATGGCCGATTAGTTTCACCGTTTCCAGTGGATAGGATTAGATCCATGAAGTCCACCTAAACCATATGAGAAGAGAGGAGGACAAGGCACAGAAGAGCATATTCCTGTCCTTCAGCATGAAAAGACTCATGAGGAACAGGAGATGCTGTTTAAAAGGAGATGCTTTAGATAAAGAGCCAGTCACACTGAGGGTGGGAAACTCTCTCCATGGCCACCACTTGTCCAGTGCCTCAAAGGGTTGAGTCTCTGAAAATTCCCAATCTAGCTCCCTCAGGGATAAAGAAATGTGAAGCCATTTTCTGTGTCCTCCAGTCCTGATGAGGGGAGAGATATTTTCACAGTTCCGGGCCCTTTGGCATGCTGAGAGCCCTCAATTCACCCAGTTTTCTTCTCCCCAATCTGATTTTCCAGCCAGTGCTGCATCCAGCAAGGGGCAGTGAAATGCAGCTCTCCTTGGCACTCTGGCCATCATCAGTCCTGCCCCCCAAAAGCCCACATTGTGCATTGCCCTCTTGGTGGAATTACAAAGTGAGCAAGACCGAGCAAGTACTCACAGACCAGCCCTGACAATGTATCAATCCACATATTGTTCTCTCAGGAACTTTCTTAAGGAGACTGTTTTACAAAATTGCAATGATTTAATGTTAACATTTATAAAAACACATTTCAAAAATCTGCAAGATCTCAGCTCATGTCTACAGCTGTTAAGGGCTTTGTAACTATAAGCATGTAAAATTTCTCAATTGGTTTCCACACATCAGTAATTATACTAGATAATAAACTAAAGTTCAAAAAGCCTCAAAGAGCCTTTTATTGCTCATTTCCTCATAGCTCTCCAAGGAGCTTGACAGGCGATAAGTATCCTTATTTTATTCCTTAAAGTTCAAAAAATGACAAAGCCCAGAATAAATTCCAACCATTTTGTTGGTCAGGATGTGGTGATCTGAAAACCACAGAAACAATAACAGTTAAATACAGTAACACTGAAATGAAAAGACTCCCTTAATTAATTTCAAATATTTAAATGTTACAGTAATGACCATTTATTGTTAAGTATTTCTAATTCCCACCATGGCATACAGCAGCCCACAGAAGCAGGGATAGCAAAAAGGCACTTCTGTCTGCTTGCAGGTTTTCACTGGCACACACAGAAGGTTTAACCAAATCCAGGTGTTCCCAGGAAAGGGAAAATTTCAACTTCGGGCTTACATTTTAAGAGAAATAGCCTGTGAACATATAACTTAAAGAGTTAGCAAAGACTTGTCATGACATTTCTCATCAAATTGAAGATGGTGAAAAGAAGAATTGTAGTTAGTTACCATAACTTTTAATGGCCAAAATCGAGATTGAGCTACACTTGGATCTGTACAACCCTCCCTCCTCCTCGCTGGTTATTGCTCTTCCCTCCACAGCAAGCTTTGGCTGCCAGCCCTTCCCTGATCTGGCCAAACTGCCCTGGAGAGGTACATCCACACCCCTTAATTTTCCTGCTGGGTGAACTGTCCACCCGCCAAACCAAAGCCCCACCCCCTTGCAGGGGGCTGCCTGCACCAGGGCTGGATGGCTGAGCTGGTTGATCAGGACCTGCAGAGGGTGACTGTGGGATGCTCCCAAGAGATGTCAGAGATCAGCTGCAGGCATGGGTGTGGAATTGCACAACTACCTAAAAGCAAATTATTGAATAAAAACTTCACATACCTGTCACTAATTCTTATTTATAATTTTGCCTCAGGACAATCTTAATATTAATGAATGCTACAGGAATATTATTTGAGGATAAGCAGTTAGCCTAGATCCTCAGATATTCAGAAGCTCTTTACTCCACAAACTTTTAGTCACCTGTCCTTGTGGTGCCAGGCCTTGCTTGATGACTTTTTTCAATTTAATACATACATTCAAAGAAAGTCCTTTCAAAATGTCCTTTCTTTTTCTAGGTACAGTTTTTAGAAGGGTGCTGTGAAAGTTAGTAAGAGCTGGAAATTCCCACCACAGAATTTTATTTAAGTGACAATTGCAAAGTTCTCTAGGGTTGCCATAAAAAGAAAATAGTTTTACAGATGTCATGAGCACAATCATGTATCACTGATCATGAAGCAGGTAACAGCAACACACAGCTAATATGACTCAGTAGAATAAGACAATGGTTACACAGTCACCTTAATACAATAGATCTTTTTTTTTTTTAAGCTTGAGTTGAAAAGGAAGGTGCAGGCCTGTGGCAGCCCACAAGAGGCAGCGTGGCTGGGGGTAACTGGGAGTGACTGGGGGACTTCCCTGCACCACTGCAGCAAACGTGAACCCATTTCAGTCACTGTGCACTAAGGTTCTAATTCTCAATGGAGTGGATTTATCATTTACGTTTCAGTGTCAGGATCAGTGTCCAGAATCCACTCTGCTTTTTTTTTTTTCTTTCTTTTCTGCTAATGTCTCTTTAGGAAAGAGAGTATAAACACTATTACAAATACAGATCAAAGAGATACCAAAGAACTCAATGTTCCATGTTACAATTTAGACTTGAAATTCTTGAATACAAAGCCAGATTAGTAATTAAAGACACATTAAAGATAGTGGCAAAAATACTTTTTTTCAGCACCACTGATATTTTACCCAGTTACCTGGGCAGTAATGGGGCCATTCAGGGACTAAGACTGTACAGCACATTCTCTGCTGGCACAGTTGACTTTTCTCCTCCAACAGCACCAAGGTCAACCAAACAGCAAGGTTTTCCCAGGCTGTTTGACACAGGGAGCTGCTGTGGCATCAGGTGTTAGCAGCACAAGGAGATGCAGAGAACACTGCCACTAATTCATTTCCAATGAAGGTGTGAATATTACTGTACGTGTGGCAACTGCATGAAGAAGGAAAATCTTAAAAAATGCTGGAGAGAGAGAGAGTGAATTCCAGCCTTGCACTTTAACTGCAAGTTTAACTTTAACTTAACATCTTTAACTGCAGAGCAGCCAGAATTTCACCCCTGGACTCTGTGCAGATCTGAAACAGATTTCCAGCAGCTGGCAGCTCAAAACAGGGCCACATCCTGCTGCAGAGCAGGTCCCTTTGAAACCAAGGTACTTCACAAGTTATTACCACATTGCACAGAAACATGCAGTTGTTGAGAAAGCTGTGTGCAAATAAGGGCTGGCTCAGTTGTCCACAGTGAGACAAACTGGATTTAACCCTTTCCTCTGTTCATGATCTGTATGCAAACTGATTTACGTAGAGTTATTGGATAGAGTAAGACACAGTCCCATGACTGTTATTTCTTCTTACTATTTGGTGTGATGTCTTAAATTTCACAACTAAATTTTACTTTAAGACCAGCCATTTCCAAAATACATGGGAAAAAAATTATTGGATTCTTTTGGGTCTTTTTATTTAAAACCTTATTAGCATCAAATAGAAATTATTAATTTGGGCAAATGTGGAGTTATTTTCAACCCTGGAAAGTTCTTCAGCAATTTTCCTAAGAACTAAAATAAAAGCTTCTAAGTATAACTTCTTTCAGAGTTGTCTAAAGAAAAGTGTATTTTGACAGTTCTACAGAATAAAATTTATACCAGATTTGACAATGTAACTATTTCAAAAAGAAAGGAATAGTCCAATGTTAATGTTTTTTATTTTCTTCTTGTTAATGAAAATTAAATTGAAATCAATTACAGAAACAACCTACTTACATTTCTGTTTTTAGAGCTACCCTCAATCATAAATACATACTTTTCTCATGTCCTACTAATCCTAAGGGGACAAGGATCAGCTGGACAGTTTGAGTAGCTCAAGCTTATAATTGTTTCATGATGGTATTCTGAATCTTCCAGAGGAAAGGTCCTTCACGTGTGGCTAGTTAAAAATCTATTTTCTGTGACTAATCTGCACGAGAGACCTGCAAGATCCTGACTTCTATTAATTACTAGGCCATGCTGTCAGTAAGAACCATTCCTTACAGGCACTCATGCAAACTGGGGCTGAAAGATTAACATTTTGCAATTGCCAGTGACCTGGAGATGTCTTAAGCAGAACACCCAACAAATCAAGCACTTCACACTTTATGGATATTTTAAAAATCTCTGGGTCAGTTTTAAGAAAGGTAGGTTACTGGTTGATTCCTGTGGTACCCTCACAGCAATCACCTGTGAGCTGCTGAAACTGACAAGTAAAAAGCAAAGCAAAAAAAGCAAATACATTCTCTACTATCACTTGTTTAAAAAGAGATATACCTGCTTTAGCTTTTGTTGTCTCACTGAGAGATTTCAGCAAAATTTGGGGAAGGCTTAGGTGCTACAGGAATGTACCCTCTGAAACAGCTTTCAAGCCTTCAGAAGGAAGAACGGAACATCCAAGCTTCCTACATTTTAAAGGAGTTATCTTTCCAAAGGGATTTCCTCCCCTCACATTCTCCTTGCTCCTCTGGGGATGCTGGGAACTGCTGCTCCCCTTCCCGCCTCTCAAACACTGCTGTGATCTCAAGCAAACAGAAGGAAACAAAGTCGTCATTTTTAAAATCTAATTTAAATATGAAAGAGAGTAAACGCTCCCATCTAAGGCTGATATTTTGCAACAGAGGAACAAAACAAAACCAAAAAAAAACCCCACTGTTTCTACTTTTTACTGCAGTTACCATTTAAAAAGGAGTATTTACAAGCAGATAACCATGTGGGTTTGCCCTACCGGCTGTTAGATCTCGAAGAAATCTCCCAAGCTAATGACCACATCATCACCTCCTACCTCACACACCATGCCCTGGGTCTGTACACAAACCCCTTAGTGATGCCATCAGAGAATGGCGTTCACCTCTCTTTAGGGATTAAAGAGCTAGTCTTACTTTTAAAGGAAGCATGACAAAAAAAAGGTTTGCTTAATAGAAGTCAGAGCAGTATCCTGATCTAGGACTCCACAACCCTTTCTGCTGGCAGAAGGGGATACCCTCAACTTGAATTGCAAGGGACTCTGTGGATCCGGATATCAAACCTCTTCCAAAGGGGAGGAGAGTTCATAGCAGGACTTTTTGTGTGCATTCCCAAGGGGTGTTCCTGTCCTTTTGTGCTGGCTCTGGGGAGCAATGCACCAAAGCCAGGCACACGCTCCCTTTTAATCCCATGCCAGCAAAAATAAATAAATGAAAGGACTTGTCTCCAGGCAAAATAAATTCCTTGATATGCCTGACATAGTTGGAGGAAGGAGGCAATAGATAGGTATCTGGTTGGAGGCAAAGGGAAAGAAGGAGATGAAAAGGAGGTGAAGATAAGATCAACCTTTCTGGCAGCAGCTTATACTTAGATCAGTAACTGAAGGTTAAATTTTCAGATAACTTAAAGTCCCAGTGCAATCAATGACAATATGGATGTTAGGGTAGAAGGAACAAGGACAGAGAAATCTGAGGCAGGAGAACAATAATGAAGGACTGAGGGTGCTGGGCTCAACTTTACACTGTTACATGTTCAACCTGCATTTATGCTGATACAAGGGCTCTTCTATTTTAATAGGTAACCTGTAGCCATAAAGCAGAGGAACCCCTGTGCTTAGCAAAGAGAGCAGGCTGCAGGCAGCCACCAGGCTTAACATGCTGCCACAAAAGACCCTAAGACCCCAGACTAACCTTCTAAATAAAAGCAAATACACAGACAGCACTGAAGTATTTACTCCCACTCTGCTAAGCTTTACACTGTCACACTGGAATGAGGAAAAATTATGAAAATCAGGGGACCTAAAAGCAATGTTTTCAGTTAGATTCATTTGGGGTTTTTTATTTGTTTGTTTGTTTGTTTGTTTGTTTGAAGAATTTATGCAATCTTGCTGGCATTAGTAAATCAAATCTGCAACCTAAGAATTCAAAACTTACTGCATGTCACCAGAAGGTTAAAAAATCATGCAATGTCCTTTTCCACATAATTGAGGTTACTGGATGAAAGAGAATAAACTGCAGCTGTGTGTTCAGCTCTGTAAATACCTCTAGCAAATGTGTAATTGGCTGTAAAGTGGGTGGTGTGGGAGTAGGAAAGTATCCAGGTCTTACATAAACATAAGATTTTCTCTCTAAGGTGACACATTTCTTGGTCAATCTTTACACCAGTGTTAAGCTGGGTCTATCAGTGGGCTAGAAACTGGGTACCAGCAGAGCATGGTACAATGCATAGCAGAGGAAGCTAACTCCATTTACAAAATTACAAACATTACAAGCATATAATCCTGGCTCTCCATCTTGGTCTGTGGCTGCAGGCTGGTATGGTTGGTTTCCTGAGCAAGGCTTTATTACATGTTTTTATTACATGCATGCATTACATACTGAGGCTGAGTTTTTAATAGTATTCCAAACTCATCAGTTTATCTGGCAAAAAAAACCCTACAGAATTTTAAAAATATACATAAGCTACATAATATAAACATAATGAATAAACAATTGTAATAAAAGAATATATTATAAAAGATAAATTATAGTAGTTCACATAATATAAAATTAAGTCATAGATTCTCAAAGGGCCTCATCTCTGGTTCAGATAGTGTCTCTTTCTCTGTTTCCCTCTCCACTGATAGGAATCCACGGGAATTTAAGCCTGTTTTGTTGGGTTTTCTTTTCACTGGGAATAGAATGAAACAACTGCTGTGCAAACTCCACAATCAGTGGACAAATTAGAGAAGGAAAAGAGCTGACCTAAAATCCCATGAGAACAACTCTTCTTTTGGGGGGTGGCAGTTGGCCTGCACAAGCCTCAGCTCTGCAGCAGCAGCTTCCCCAGCAGATTCAGTGATCGAGCAAACCCCGACAGAGCAAACGGGAACCTCTCACGTAGGTAATGTAAAGCTATCTGTAGATACCTGGAGGGTAATAACATAAGAACCTAATCCCCTGAAATGCAAACCTTCCATAAATATAGAGTAGGGAAATATAGGTCACTGCTTCTAGTGGCCCTAATTGGGAATTGGTGTGTAAAATGACAGACTTAACTGATTCCCAGCAAGAAACACCCACAGGTAAAGCTGAGCCAGGATGGACCACATCAGGAAAGCCAACCAGTGACTGCATGCTGAACTATAAGCAATTTTATTGTATACTGCAATTTAGTACCCACCACAGAGCTGCTCTGAAAACCTTAAATAACTCGAAGGCCAAAGGTGGCTCTGGGTGAAATACTGCATCAGTAGCAGAAGAACAAGGAGTTTTAGCTTAGAAAATGTTTTTGTATGCTTGGGTTGATGTTTCAGTGTCATGGGTTTTTCTTGTATATCTATATCTAAACTAGAGTTGCAAAAAGAAGAACACACATAATGAATAAAGAACTGAAAAACTACATATCAGTTTACATACAAGCTCAAATATAATGTAGTTAAACTAAATAAATCTAGTTATTTTAAGGCCCATATTAGTTAAAACCGGTCCCTAAAACAGCCCAAGCAAAGGGAGTTACAAGGGCAGTCAGATCTATACAGGGCACCCTCAGCACCCTCTGGTATCAAGACTGTAACGAGCAGGAACGGTCTGCACCATCTGAGACAAACAGCTGCTCTCTGTGTGCACAGACAGAAGTGCAATTGTTTTCCCATGTGTTTGACCAGCAAAACAGAGCCTTGGCTTGAACGCAACATGCTTCCCAAATCACTCGCTTATATCATGACAGAAGGCCAGCTTATGTCTTGAGCAGCAACAAGCAAAGAGAGGGAGAAGTGCAGGGCAGGGTCTGTAGTGCAGGCAGCCAGGCAGCAGTGGCATCGCCAAAGTGCTTGGGACAGAGAGGTGGGAGAACCACAGTGCTGTAAACCCAGCTGCATCTGAAGACCCCTTCGAGGCTTCAAGTGAAATGGATATTGCAACTAAACCCATTATACAAAATGCTTTTCATCCTCAGTTGAGATCAAAAGCAGTTCAAAATGCCAGCATTTTGCTGTACTGGCCTTTAATTGTGTCTTCTTTTGTAGATCCTTCTGATCCTCTTTTTAAGACTTCAGCCATCCTGCAGAGAAGCTTTCAGATGACTGTCCTCTCTTTAGAGAGCCTGGACTACCTGAGACCGACCTGCAATAACCTAAGAAAGATTGAGCAAGAGTAAGATCCCAGCTGTTATGGCTGGCACCAAGTCCCGCCGTTCAATGGGCTACAGGCCACCGTGGAATTTCAAAGCTGTATCAGCACACAAGCACAGCCCTGTTTTAAGTGCAGCTGAAACCAAGACTGCTTTCTGTCCTTCTCAACAGCCGCAGCTGTGAGTCTTCAGGAGAGGCCAGGAAAGCACTTTCATAAATTCAGGGTGTTCAGATGTCTGGGTTATCCTGCCATAAAACACCACTTACTCAAAAATAATTTTTTAACCTGATTTTTTATTAAAATAATGTAACTAATGTAAAAAAACCCAATGACCTCCCATTATGAACCTGAAGATATATTTTTGTTCTGAATTGTATTTGCTATTGATGAGAAGTAGTCAATGTATAGACACAGGTATAGCAGGTCACTTACTGCCTAACAGCATTTTAGGTGATTGGCCGACACACAGGATTAATTCTGATGTCAACTATACTGCTGTGAATGTAGAACAAAGAGCTCTGAGATATTATGAAACTTTCTGTATTTGCATAAGGTTTCAGATGCTTTATAGAAAAAAAAGTAATTTTATTGCCCAGTAAAACTCTGTTAAATGAGTCTTTATAAAAAAATCACATGGAGTTATTGGAAATCTAATACTGTTCTGCAGACCAAAATTCAAGTCTACAATAACCAAATAAAGTCTTTCTAAACCTGTGTCCTATAACTTTAGGGAGGGGGAAAGGAAATATACTATTAAAGGTGAAATTTCAACTAAAAAAACCCAGCTCCTTTTACACTTTATGTAGGAATACCCAGTGACCTATATTTCTTTTTCTATAGTGACTAATATGGATCCTGTTATCCAAAATCAGGACTGAAAATGAGACAAATTTTTTTTCTCTGTTTTATGTGTGTAGTTTAAGGTTTCCATCCTGCTGGAGTGATGCCTGAGCACTGTGCTGCCCATCTGCATGGGTGGGGATATATCCCATATTTTCTTTCGTAAGGTAAATTTTCACATTCCAGAGTTTTGATTTCTTTATCATAGAACAATCCCTGACAGCCACAGCAAACACCTATTCTCTGGTCCAGTATAAAGTTGGCTGACATTTTTAGGTGATTTTATGCTTATTGACTCAGAAGAACAGAAGCCCATGGTCTACTGAAGCCAGTGCAGTCTTAAACCCCATCTGCTTGGTGGTAACTTGGCTTTCAGAGGCATCTGCGCAAGGGTGGTGTTCACTTAACCATCTGAAACAACTTCAACAGAAGTATTGCATCCTCAGAAGACTTGTCCAAAATAAACTGATCCTTAAGCAACAATGTGGGGAAAGAAGCAAGGCAAAACAAGCAGAAAACAGGAGAGTCACCAAAAGAAGTAGGAATGTGGGATGAAATTCTGACATGTCTGAAGATGGTCATGGCATTAAAAGAACTACAATGTCTTATTTAATGAGTGTAATTATTTATTAGTGGAAAATCAAGCAAAACAGAGGATAATTTTAGTAAAGATTAGCAGAGATTGGAATATGGTAGCCCTGGGAATAGCAAGTCTGTACCCCCAGAACAGTTACAGCCTGGGCAAGGGTGTCAGGGTGGTGTGTCACTAAGAAAGTATTTACAGAGAATACAAACACAAATTTCTCATCAGGAGGGGGAGGAGGATGGCTTAGAAGAGGACAATTGTACAAACTGAAGTTCAAAACTCACTGGAGCCTGTACTGGTCTACAACTTTGGATATATGTGCTGTTCTGAGACTGGGAAACCTTGACCAAATGCTGTGACCCACAGCCCCACAAACAACAACTAAACTTTAGAAAACCTAGAACTTTTTTCATTTGTACTGATACCAAAATGAATCAACTTATCAAATGTTTTGACGATGTTTCATAATGTGTCAGATTTGCTGGCATTTTCCATCTGTTGAAACCCAAACTACAGTACAAGAATACCCTGGAAAAAGGTCAGTGTTGTTGCACAGAGGGTTTATTGTAGCGTGAAGAAGAGAACACAAATCCGAACTGTATCTACCATGGTGCAAACAGCAGGCCAGTGATACAGTGGCTCTAAGGTAGTCTCCTGACACTCTGAGAGGTCCAGCAGTGATAGGGCTTCCACCACCAAAAAGGAGTAAACCAGATTGAGCAGCTGGTGCAGTGAAGGGGCAAAAGACAGACTGATCAGCAGCTCATCCAATGCTTCATGAGATTCGCAGTGACAAGGAGAAAGGGGGACTGCTGGAAAACCTTTTAATGATTTCAATCAACCTAAAGACACTGTGCTAATGCAAAGGATGATCAAGGACATAAGGACTCTGTTGTTGCACTTGTAGTATTCTGTAATGAAAGCAGAGGAGAGATTTGCCAAACCTTGTCTCCTTTTGGCAACCAAAGTTCTGGCAGTGGCACACAATGCAGCTCCCAAAAACACATCTTCCTTCAGTAAGAGAAGCCCCTAGTTTGTTGAAAGGGCTGAATTCACAAAACTCTCAGACAAGAGGAGATGGGTCAATGGAGTTTGCTGACCAACACTCCTAGAACTATGTTACTATGATAATTTTGGTGGCAATAATCCCTGTAAAGTTAGAGTAACAGGGTTCTAGTGTAGGTCCAACCTACTGAAAAGCTGTAACAAGACTCAGGCTAAAAAATTTGGGAATGATTCGCTGAGGTTAATTAAACACACCCACTGGAAATGGAAATTTTAAGGCAGTTACAGAGGCATCACCACAGCTCACCATCAAACTTCTTAAGGAAAGGATTACCACAGATGAAGAAGAGAAGGCAGACAGTAGGAACACAGGTTAATGCATCAGTCAGGAAATGGTTAATGCTGTACATGCTGTTAAACAGTTGTCTAGGACAACAAACCATTAATCCATTTTTCATGCTGATGGCAGAGTTGAGCATTTTCACATTCACAAATATTTAATCTCTTCCAACTTCTGTTGAATTGTCATGCTACTAACAGAGTTGTCTTACTAAATTTTTCTTCAGTCTTTTTGAAACATTTCCACTAAAGACTGAATGCAAAAAGAAAAAAAAATATAGCATCCAAACTGTTGACTGTTATATTCTTAACATGCTTTTAACACATCTGATGTGA
This sequence comes from Ceyx cyanopectus, assembly GCA_013401355.1. Classification (NCBI taxonomy): domain Eukaryota; kingdom Metazoa; phylum Chordata; class Aves; order Coraciiformes; family Alcedinidae; genus Ceyx; species Ceyx cyanopectus. The sequence continues at coordinate 38,413 of VYZU01005044.1, forward strand.
CAATGTACTCTTCTGACCATGACTGACAAGATGTTCAAGGCTAATGGCTACCCTGTTCAGCTCACTCTCTACAATCTCTGTGAAAGGTAGTAAGTAGCGCATAAAATCTGAGGTTACAGATGCATAAAGTGAGAGATGGAGCTAAAACTTGTTAGAATTTTCTTTGTTTTTGCAAAACTGAAGTTGATTCTATGGTAAAATCCGTTTTCTTAAAATTAGATTTTTCACAAAGTCATAGGTGCTTGAATAAAGCTTCCACAATTCTGTTAAGGAGAATGGACCTTTTTGTTATAGTTAATAATTAAATACTACCAGAAAATGAGAAATCTCTTATGTGTTTGAAACTTGTATATACATTTATATTCAGGCCCTACAGCAGTGGCATCCATCGCACGCAATGCTATAGCACTTTTAGCTCTGATGCTTCTCTATTTATGGACAGGCTATGAAAGCAGTTTGTCAGCAACTTTTTTTTTGAGTGTTCACATTACCAAATACATTAATTCTGAAATCTCTCTAATGTAATTATCAAATTCAGTAGTGAGCTGATAATACAGCTAAAGGAAAATGCCAACCTGCCTCAGCATTTTCATGCTGCAATTGAAAACAGATGGCAACTCGTGTAATTTATGCTTATTCTACAATCAGTAACATGTTGGTATAAGAATTCTAAGACTGAATTGCATCTGCTTCAACACCACCATATGCTAGTGCACAATATAAATATTTATCCAAACCTACTTCATCTTCTCATTTAAAGCTCAGTCATGAGATTGTGAAAGTACCCTTTGGATACCTTAAATTAGCACTGAAACATCTCCCAGTGCTTTAAGGGCTTTGAGTCCCAGCACTGAACACTGAAGTATCTTCCCTTTCCTCAGCTTCAAGGAGAAGTTTACACTGAGATGTGTTGATTGTGCTATATTTATCAAACATAAATCCTGGTGTTCAAGCTCTCACTAGGATGCCATTAGGAGTTACAAAGATGTTTCTCACTTATCATGTCCAAAAACTTATCTAGTCTTCCCATTATCCTGTAAAACACTGGAGATTGGCCACAGCCATAAATGTGATATTTTTTTCCTTGATAAATAACTAGGCTTTTTAAAGAATTTTTAGAATGGTTTATCTTGCTTATCAAACATATAAGCAATTGTCAGGTTTGAGGTCAGACTGGCAGGGACCATGGAATGGGTTTTGTATTTCTCTGCAGCATGGGGTACTTTCAACCTCCTAAGAATCTTACAGTTCAGATTTTTCCTATTGCAGGAAATCTAAAGCATTGGCAATTCCTCTGACATCACACAGTTTAGTTTGGCTTTCCCTGCACTTGTCACCTTATAATGTGCAGCTTTTAGACCTTTATATTACAAACCTGTAGTATTTCATGATTATGGCAGTATTTGGACTACTTTGACTAATCTGATACTATGTTCCTTTGATTGCAGGGGACTGGGCTTGATGACCTTGATGAACCTGTCAGCAATCTGCTCCATGAGAGTGGCTACTCAGCTACACCTGAGATTTGGCTCTTACTCCAATAATAAAATGATTTGAAAACCTGTACCTGAAATAATAATTTGTGAATCTAGAAGAGGATGGTGCAGGCAGAAAATCTATGAGGCTGACCTCCTCTTTGCGCCAGCCTTTAAAGATCAAAAGGAAAGCAGAACCACACTGAAATGGTCCTGGCTGTATGTCATAATCTCCAAGCAGAGCTCAAAACAGAAGGGCTTGGTACCAGTGACCATACGTGGTCCTCCAAACTCCCTGCTACTAACTGAAATTAACAACTAGAATAAGGCAGAAAAGCTTGAGTGTCTATTGGCAATTTGTATGATATGGGGCCCTTAGGTGCAACAGCTTTAAAGACTGACTTCCACGGAATTAGCTCAAGGGATTGGATATTTTTTAGCATTCCTCAAAGGGTGGAGCTGGGCACTGAATTCTCCAGCCAAAGGGAAGAAGAGATAATCATCAATATAAGTTCCTAATTAGTCTCTTTCAGGAAACTCACATTAACCTAGGTGTGCTTGTTTTGTCACACCCTGTTGCATCTAAGTAACACTAAAGAGCACAAAATAACAACACGATATGCACAATTTAAGTCACTAGTTTGAAGCCAACTTGTGTAATTTTTCAAAGGATACTTTGAAAGCAGAAATTAAATTACAGAACAAAACAATGAAAAAAGGGGAAAGTTTTCCTGGCAACAACTGGCAATATTTAGCAGCAGCATCGGCAGACTCCCATATTTTGCAGCCAGTCAATACTGAATATTAAAGCATCCTGGGAACTTCAAAATCCTTCTGTTCCTATCTTCCAGTGCTGATGACAGCCAAGAGCAAAACAGAGCTGCAAATAACTTCGAAGTACCCGTTGCAACACTGGCTCCTTTCACAGCCCCATGTAGCCTCCAGCTCCAGCTTGTTAATGTGCTTAAGCAACCACAGTCTTTACNAAACTTATCTAGTCTTCCCATTATCCTGTAAAACACTGGAGATTGGCCACAGCCATAAATGTGATATTTTTTTCCTTGATAAATAACTAGGCTTTTTAAAGAATTTTTAGAATGGTTTATCTTGCTTATCAAACATATAAGCAATTGTCAGGTTTGAGGTCAGACTGGCAGGGACCATGGAATGGGTTTTGTATTTCTCTGCAGCATGGGGTACTTTCAACCTCCTAAGAATCTTACAGTTCAGATTTTTCCTATTGCAGGAAATCTAAAGCATTGGCAATTCCTCTGACATCACACAGTTTAGTTTGGCTTTCCCTGCACTTGTCACCTTATAATGTGCAGCTTTTAGACCTTTATATTACAAACCTGTAGTATTTCATGATTATGGCAGTATTTGGACTACTTTGACTAATCTGATACTATGTTCCTTTGATTGCAGGGGACTGGGCTTGATGACCTTGATGAACCTGTCAGCAATCTGCTCCATGAGAGTGGCTACTCAGCTACACCTGAGATTTGGCTCTTACTCCAATAATAAAATGATTTGAAAACCTGTACCTGAAATAATAATTTGTGAATCTAGAAGAGGATGGTGCAGGCAGAAAATCTATGAGGCTGACCTCCTCTTTGCGCCAGCCTTTAAAGATCAAAAGGAAAGCAGAACCACACTGAAATGGTCCTGGCTGTATGTCATAATCTCCAAGCAGAGCTCAAAACAGAAGGGCTTGGTACCAGTGACCATACGTGGTCCTCCAAACTCCCTGCTACTAACTGAAATTAACAACTAGAATAAGGCAGAAAAGCTTGAGTGTCTATTGGCAATTTGTATGATATGGGGCCCTTAGGTGCAACAGCTTTAAAGACTGACTTCCACGGAATTAGCTCAAGGGATTGGATATTTTTTAGCATTCCTCAAAGGGTGGAGCTGGGCACTGAATTCTCCAGCCAAAGGGAAGAAGAGATAATCATCAATATAAGTTCCTAATTAGTCTCTTTCAGGAAACTCACATTAACCTAGGTGTGCTTGTTTTGTCACACCCTGTTGCATCTAAGTAACACTAAAGAGCACAAAATAACAACACGATATGCACAATTTAAGTCACTAGTTTGAAGCCAACTTGTGTAATTTTTCAAAGGATACTTTGAAAGCAGAAATTAAATTACAGAACAAAACAATGAAAAAAGGGGAAAGTTTTCCTGGCAACAACTGGCAATATTTAGCAGCAGCATCGGCAGACTCCCATATTTTGCAGCCAGTCAATACTGAATATTAAAGCATCCTGGGAACTTCAAAATCCTTCTGTTCCTATCTTCCAGTGCTGATGACAGCCAAGAGCAAAACAGAGCTGCAAATAACTTCGAAGTACCCGTTGCAACACTGGCTCCTTTCACAGCCCCATGTAGCCTCCAGCTCCAGCTTGTTAATGTGCTTAAGCAACCACAGTCTTTACAACACTGTCATGGGCAACTGCACTTCAACAAAACAGGTCTAAGAATACTTTAATAAAGCTAATTGACAAGATATTTATTAAATTATTTTCTCAGCTTCATACTTGAAACCTCAGAATGTAAATGGTAATCATATTCACCAGCCCCAGAGAGGTATCAAGACTTAAAGCCAAAAGCCATAATGCCCTCTCACCCTCTTCAGCAGACCATGCTAGTTGGGATTTTCTCAGTATTAAATTGTCTCAGAATTTCCCCAACACAGACAGTCCTGTATCAGGAGATGGCAAATGCTGCCATGTGGAGGTGCACATGTGTGATGGAGAGCCACACGTCCCAGCCGCCCAGCGCCATGCCCACCACTGTGTGTGGTCAGAGCTCTCTCCCAGCCTCATTGAGATTTCTACTCAGACTCCCAGTTCAGCACTTTGGAGCAGGCCAGGAGCCCAGCCAACATCAAACTGAAAGCAAGCCACCACAAAGTCCTTCAAGTTAAGTCTGTAATATTTACTGCTTGATATAATACATGGTAGAGCTTTAAGGGCACAAACTGAGGTCCTAGAGTGAGACTGTAGGCAGTAATGTGGGAATTTGTAGAGGGACTGAGGAGTTCTCAGGCCCTGGTGAAATAACATTGATACTGATGTGTGAGAAAGCTTTAATGGGACGGTAGTGCTCTGCTCGAGGATAACACTAACTCTGAGTAGACTGTCATGAAAAAGGTATGTAGGCAGAGAGACAAGGGGAAGTTGAACAAAATAATGAGAAGCAAGGATGAGAGAATGAAGGTGTTTTGCTAATGTTGTTAGATGTCAGGCACTGTAACTTGACCAATAAGGAGTTGGAATAAGGAGACAGCAAAATGTAGCCTATAGAAAAAAGACACACTTGTTTTACCTGCTGTCCTGAACAGATAAAAGATGGCTGGGAAAATAATAAAGTGGCTTCAGTTTCTTCGACATCATACTCAGGCTTTGGCTTTTGTTTTCTTTTCTCCAGCTAGTAGTATCTGCTTTTGCTTTTAGCTTCGTTGCTTGGCTTGAGCCTTTTAGGTTTGGCCTGAGCCTCAGCCTGAGCTTTGGCTTTTCCCCCCTGAACCCATATATTTATTGTGGCCATCTGAACTTCGATACAGTAGTCCTCTCTCAACAATTTGTCCAGTGGAATGCAAATAAATTAATATAGTACTCTCCAAAAGAAAGAAGTTCAAAATCACAAGCTTTAGAAATTAAGATACTTATAAAAATGATTACACTGGATATATCTCCTTGGGAGGAAAAACCCTGCTGCTATTGCCAAGAACTTTTCTACGAACTGCAACGCCAAGTCTTGGCTCTTCTTCAAATTCTTGCCCTTCTCAACACAGCCAACTTTCCTTGTTAGAGCTTCTTTGGTGTAGCTCTCAAAGCAACACTGGCAGACAAAAGCCTCTTGCACCAGCCCACTAGAAGTTACTGGGCCCAATAGTCTATTTTCAAAGTGCCCTTCCTGAAGCTTCCACACAAGGGAAAGTTTATTTTCAAGGAACTCTCACCCAAAGCCTGTCATACAATTCCTTTAAATGTGCCAGATTGAAGAGTTCTGTAAACAGATGGACTGACACAGAGTTTTTAAAATTTCAAATACTGCACTACAATTTACATTCCTATTGGAAGCCCCTCACAAAAACCCTTATTCTCAAAGAAAGCTGGCATTTCCTCATGAGGGGCTAAAGGTATCAGTGCTTCTGAAAATGAAGTGCCAATTCTGGTGTCTAAGTAGAACTCACCTAATATGCAGCCATAATGTTTTATGTGCATTTCTGCTTTGAAATTATATACATAATATATATGTATATACTTCTTTGCAAATTAATTAGATCTGTCCTTTATGCAAATTCAAGGCAATAGCTCCCATTTTTACTGTCTAAAATACTTTTTGCTCCTTGCAAGAAAGCAGATTGGTTTATATTAATTATCTTGAATGAGTAAGCCCATCAGTGTACATGAGCACATGGAGAGCACAAATGGAAGATAGGAGAACATAATTTGTTACATAAAAACAGTTTCAGAGGTGAAATAAGAAAAAATTCAGCTTAACTGAAACATGCCAGTGTGTAGTCACAGGGCTGCCAGCATGAAAGCAAAAGTCAAAGCAAACCAAAGCCCCACTATATTTTACTACAGTTAAACTGCTGAGTACAGAAGTGAAATCTCTAAGATTATACATATGACACCAGTGTTATTTTTTAAAGTTGGGTTTCAGAATGGATCTACTTTAATGCTAGGTGCTATACTCAGAGAATAAAAGACCTGTAAAGTACTAAATTCCCAAGTTCAGGATCTAGGAAATATACTTGAACAAGTTCAGTATTTTTAAATTTAAGTCCTTCAAATTTTAGGCAGGATTACTATTTGAAAATTATTCATATAGGAAGGGTAACTGTATATTATACGTAGGTTTTATATGTAACATAAAACCTTCCAGCTCCCTCAGGAATCAAACCGTTTGCCAGCAGGATGTGTCAGGGTGCTGCATGCACCAACAGGCTCTGCAGCTGTCAACCTTCCCCTGGGGTTTCGCCAGCCCCTACTAAAAACACGTTGTACGTTTTTGCAAGTTTCATTTAAAAAACCCAAACAAAAGAAACAGCAGCTGCAGAGGAGAAGCCCTGGTAGTGCATTTGCTAAGGAGGATGCCCTGGCAGGGCTGGCACTGTGTGGTGCAGTCCCTGGATCCTGGCTGGAGGCGCTGCCTCCAGCTGTCTGGCTGTGAAAATACGGGCGAGAGGCAGCTGGGGTGGGTATGAAAGGGAAGGGAGACGAATTAGAAGGCAGGACAAAATTCATGGCAAACTGGGTTGTTGTGCAATGCATCCAAAACCTTCGTTTTCATTGTTGTGATACAGTGAAACATGACATAAGCTGCTCGTTTAACCATTGTGTCTGGCCCAGCATGGACACTGGAGAGGGTGCAGCAGTCCGTTTCCCTCTCGTGCTTGTACCTGTACTTGGCAGAATACTTTGCTTTCATTTTTCCCACTGTACAAGGGTGTGATCAATTCACAGGATGTGATTGAGATATGTGATATATTCAGGATGTGATGCAAACCCACAGGCAAGTAAATGGGCTCTGCATTATCAGCACAAAAGTCTTCACGTGGAATTTGTAATTTCTTCCTAAATCACACATGAAAGTATTTCACATCTTTATGAAATATGGAAGTATCATACATTCCTCTTTCTAAATAACTTGAATATTAACTGGTTTACAGTGAATTTAGATGTAGGTTATGCTAGCTTCAATTTCAATAGCAATGTTTGACTTGGCATCTTCCTATACAGGCAAAGTCCAGAAGCTGCATTGTCTGCAACCACATAAATTGCAAAGTAAAGAGAAAGATAAAACTGTGCAAAGTTGGAAAAATATAAAAATAGCAACCAAAAAAACCCAAAGCCCAAAAAAACCCAACCAACCAACCAAATGAAAAACAAAGCACCACCAACAAAAAAAACCTAGCCAACCAACTGAAAAAAAAAAAAGGAAAATATCAAGAAAGCGACCTGGACCTTCACAGAACAGCACAAACACCCCTGGTAAAAATCCCATTTTGAAAGCCCACCTTCATCCCAGCTGCAGCTGCTGGTCCACTGGGGTCCACGGCCTGGATGTGGCAGGGCTTGCTCCCCCGCACCACAAAGCCCCATCCCACTGCATCACCAACGATCTGGGAAAAAAAAGACAAAATCACCTTCAAGCAGCTCCATGAAATTCAAGGAAGCAACATCTAAATGGTTAAAGACATAAATTTCAACAATTCTACACTTCCAACACATAGTAGACCCATTTAGTTGCTGGAGCAATTTCAGAGAAGGCAATAAAGCTGGAGGAGGGGGCTGGAGAACAAGTCCTGTGAGGAAAGGCTGAGGGAATTGGGATGTTTAGTCTGGAGAAGGCTGAGGGGAGATCTTGTCAGTCTCTACAACTACCTGAAAGAAGGCTGTAGTGATGTGGGTTCAGCTTCTTCTCTCAAGTAAATAACAACAGGACAAGATGATATGACCAGGAGAGGTTTAGGCCAGATATTAGGAAAAATTTCTTAACTGAAAGAGTAGTCGAGTGCTGGAGTGGGCTGCCCAGAATGGTGGTGGAGTCACCAACCCTGGAGGTGTTCAAAAAACATGTAGATGAGATGCTTCAGAGGGATGGTGAGGTGTGGGGTTTTTTTGTTTGGCTTTGGTTGGTTGGTTGGATTTGGCTTGTTTGCTTTGGGGTTTTTTTGTTTGTTTGTTTTTGTTTTGTTTGGGGTTTGGATTTTTTTGTGTATGTGGGTTTTTTTTGTTTGGTTGGTTTTGGAGAGGTTTATGGTTGGATGTGGTGATCTTAGATATCTTTTCCAACCATGACAATTCTGCGATTTATGTTGTGTACAGGCTCCTGTACCACTCATAAGAAAGACTCTATGAACATAAATTGATTCCTCTTGCTTTTAATGAACTTTTTTTTGTTGAACTAGGAGGCTGTAAAAAGCAATGCTCTAAATTGCTAGGTGAAAATATCTCTTTATAGAAAGGTCTTCTCTGATTGTGAATATGAACCAAAATTTCTGTCCCCTCATAGTCTAGAGAGACCTAAGTAGAAAACTTCAATTTGGGTAGACAATCCACTCCTGCAGAGCAAGTATTACCAGAAGCAGAAAGACTAGAGGGGTTCGTGTAATAAAAACATTATTTGCTTTATGTAATTTTACACTCCATTTAAGTCAGCAGTACTACACTGGCATAAAGAAAGGATAAAAAAGTGCAGAATCAGACCCAAAATGTGTGGAAGTACTGATAACAGAGTTGGGGATTATAAAATACAAAGTTTAGTAAATGCAAATAAGCTCTAATTATCCCATTAACAAAGGTCTGTTTGGAGTACCTTATGCACACAACACACAAAAAAATCTAGAAAAATGCTGGAGACATACCGTGAAAGTTTTTCTTACGTATGGAGCCCCAGGCATCAAGAGCTCATCAGCAGTCACAGCCCTCTTTAATACTGTGGAGGTACATAAATGAATTGTCAATATAAACACTCCCCTGGAGTTTCTCCTAATAAATAAGATACAGTGTTTGGATACAACATCTTTGTGGTCCCACTTCACATAAACTCTTCCCTTTTTTGCAGATTTGTTTGAAAGTAGAAAAAGAACCAAAGAAAAGACAACAGAGTAACTCTTGAGTACAAATGCTGAGAACTTTGGAAAATCAGTGTTTAGCCAACAGACTTTGTTCTCTGCAACCAAGATCAGTTAAACACAAACACAAACATCAGAAATGGCTGTTCCTGTGTGAGGTGTCGGAAAGAGTGACCAACCTTCCTGCCATGGAATGCAGCTCACTCTGTATGTGTTGGGTGCTCTCTGCAATTTCATTGGACTCAGGTTTGAATCACAGAACTAAGTATTAAGAAAATTCTGCTTGAGTCAGGAATTATCCCAACAAAGAGATTTCTGCAAATGTAGGCACAGACAACTAACCCCCCCTTTATCCAGGGACAGCCTAGGTAACCTACAGCTGGATGGGATTTTACACAAAAGGAAATACCAGTGAGTTTCTGCAGGTGATTCCCAATTGCCTTGCTATGCATTGGGTTAACTTTCCTCTGAATAAGGGAAATGTAAAGTTCTGCCAAATCAAATCAATGCCATTCTGTGTACCATTTTTTTCCTGTCTATAAATGCTTCACATAGTGGAGAACAATGGAAATATATATGTTCTCCATATTTGCCTGCTGCACCTCTAAAATTATGGCTGCTTTTCTTTTAGTGATGAATAATTCTGATGATGTCTGCCTTTTCAGTCACAGGTGGAAGATAAAACTGCCTACAGATGGTATTCAAAGACATTAAATGAGTTTCTTAATGACAGTCATGGGAGTGGGGGGAATTCCAGCATATACACCAATGTGGTTTGTTTTTTTTGTTTTGTTTTTCTTTTACTTTTCTGTGGATTTTGCCAAACTGTCATTTAGCCAGTGTTACACTTTGTAGAACATGCCTGGTCAATGGGAAAAAAAAAAAGAATTATTATGATCATTCAACGAGTCAGATTGAGCTAAACGATCCACGCAGGACTCCCTTGCATGCCTCACTTCATTATAGCTCCAGATTTATTGTTTTTATTTGATGATTGTTTTTCTACATGAGTGGTCAGATCATGACCTAGATTTTTAAGTGTTTGCCTGCAAGAGAACGTATCTGACAATAAATATACCTCTGCCTTGTGTTTATCAGTGTGCAGTTCAGGACTCGGTCTGGATAGCAGGAAACTACTTGTAAAAAAAAAAAAAATCACTTTGTAGTCCAGAGGATTAAGAATTCTTCCATAACATTTCTACCTGACAGCCTTATGTTAACCTGAGATGATGTGTGGATCTGTATTTGTGCTATGGGAGAAATTACCCAACGTTGCTGGTAATTGTATAATTCTTTAAAATTACTCTGTTTATAAGTCCATTGATGTCTTCTTTCAAATATGAGTCTGTTAAAGCTATTTAGAGTTTGAAAACTAGTCCTAAGGGAGAATTTGATTTTAAAATGAGAATTTATGCAATAGGAACATCAGCCTATCCTTTTTATTCCAGTTTTGTGTAATCAGCTGTATTAAAATAAACTTGCTCTCACTACTCATGGGTTGACACTTCGTATATAATCAGAACCATAAATGAATGGAATAGTCAGCATACTTCAGATAGCACACACATTTATGGACAGTGCATGAATGCTGTTTCAGCTGTCCCAGCAAATTTTCCATGGTGTAATTAATGATGTACTGGGGCCAAAGAGCTGCCCACACAAAATCTAGCAGAGCAATTCCAGGAAGTACACCTGAGAGATACTATCTTACAACATGATACTGTGGCAGTCTTCATATAAGGGCAAACCCATTGCATACAGGGGTAAATACATTGGAAGGTGGTGCCAAATGCCCAACAGCAACGTACTCCAAGGATGCAATGACCACCAGCACTGAGAGCATTCCCTCAAGCAGGACAGTGAGTCTGCTGTAGGGGATTATGGTTTCTGAACATGCAATCCTACTCAGTTCTTCAAACTATTTTAATTTGGAGCCTCATATTGAATTTCCAGCAGAGCCTAAAGAGAGGGAAGGAAATGTGCTAAAAGGAGTGAAAAATAAAATACCCCCTAACTATGCCTCTTTCTGATGGCCACTCTGCACAGCAGGAATGAAATTCGTTTCAGCTCACTCATTTCCAGAGTAAATTGGCAATGATTTGAGCAGGATTCATACAGTGCTGGAGGCACTCTGTAGTAATCACTTCAAATGCCAGCATCCCTTTGAAAGCAAAGCTTACACATATCCACCGAAGCCTTCCCCTGTTGCACAACACTCCCCACATCATCGGCAGAGACCCGGTAAATTTGCAATAACAAGGAGTGCAAAGGGTAACAGGGACTCTGCTTCGAAATTCGGGACTGGTTCTGAGAGAAACAGAGAGGCTGAAACAGTACATATTCAGGTCTGTTTTCCCCTTCCCAGTTGTACAGTAAGAAACAATTTTGAGTGAACTGTGGAAGAATGGGTATGTTTAACCTTCTGTCATGGGATAGGAAATCCTTTCATAAGGAAAATAAGCTTCAACACTACTGTTACCTTCCTAAACAGACCAGTATAACACTTAAACAAACAAAAATGTTGAAATGATCCCTGACAGGCTGAAACAATGCCACTTCTTTTTTTAAAGGCTGCTGTTTTCTGAGTTGTGTTGTTTCACAGTAACTCAAGCAGCCACTGGATAGTTAAATGCTCCTCTGATATGAACCGAAGGAATGTCTCTAGGAGGAGATTTGAATCAATTCAGAGCTTGGCAGTGAAGAGGCAAATCTGGGCCTCTGACTGCATGTCCTCCTAAGAGATAAACTGCAGCTCAAATCCCAGTTATGGACTTGATGTAGAGATTATTGGAGGCAGACGTCTGGCTTGTGTTCAGCAGGACTTCAAGCTAGAAGATGATAATAGTCCCCTCTGGCCTACAAAACTTGTGACGCTGTGAAATGTTAATATATCCTTGAAAAGATAAACTTAGACATGATGCCAGGCATTCTTCACATCACTTTCTCCCCAAACAGATGTCTGCAGCCTGGCTCCTGTGCACTGTAAGCCATGTCGATGCTCACCGGATTTGGGGTTGCAGAGCACAGGGGGACTGCTGCTGAGTGTTGGGCTGCTGCTGAAGTACCCACTGCTGCCACAGCTACTCATGCTGCTCCTCCGTACTGCTGACACAATCTTTATCTCTTTGGTGGGACTGACTACAAACAGAAAACACAGAGAGAGGGAGCTGGTATCAATTTTTAAACCCATTTCCCTGGTTTCTTTGAACCAACAGCAATAAACCATGTTTTCACTGACAACACTGGGCAGGGGTTGGTGTGTTCCACATAGTTAGGAGAGTCACTGCATGAGTATAAAGCTGTAGCTGACATGATGGCTGAACTAACTGCTCCCAGTGCAATGTCTTCTAGTGTAAGGAAAGAAATGTTTCCTGTTTTCCCTTTACTTTGCAATTATTCTTTCACTTCTTAGTAGATATCGCCATAAAGCAAACACTGCAGGACTCCTTCCCCTCGCTTTACCTCTTCTCTAAAACACCACATAGAATATATGACAAATTACTTCGGGCTTGGGGGATTTTAACCAGTCCTGTTTGTTACGGACACTGAATTTTGATCAGCATCTGATATGCTATCAAAACAAATACAAATCCATCCCAGGGAGCTAAATGTTTGGTAAATTATGGGAATGGACAATACCTACAAACAGGGACACGTGATACCCAGCCCTGCTTTTTTCAGACAAACACTGAAACCCCTTGTCCAAAAAGGATTTATTAAAGTCCCACAGAGTCACCCTATAGACAGCAGTATAGTTGATGAGTCACCTGAGAGAAAACTGGTGTGTTTTCTGTTGTCATGATTCTGCTTGCGCAGGCAAAATGGGCTGTCGTGGCTTTCTGGCATCAAGCGAGACTTCTCCGTGAGGAGCTCCATTAAGCGCCGCCGCCGCCGGAAATTCATTCTGCACTGGTACAGCAAGTTGCTGTCCACAAAATGGTGCTTGTTGGACACTAGGAGAAGAAATGGATAGAAAATCTGTGCCTGATAGGACTGAAATCAGAGCATGGCTATCTGCAATGTGTGCAGTGCACACCCTGGTCTAAGGCAGCAACACCTGGAACTCTTTCCTCTCCTCTGCTGTACTCAGGAAAGGAGGAAGGTGGTCAACTTGACATGGGTAGCTTTTGTAGTGTTGATAACAAAGTAAGAATTTTAGGAGCCATTGCTGAGAGGAAACTTTTACACTACCTTGATTAATTACAAGCACTGTATATTGCCAAGTGGAAATGGAGGTACTTTATCTTTCCACAACAGGTCATATAATGACCCACCTTTGCACATGCTTCTCTATATGCCATTTGCTGCTGCTGGTCAATACTGCCCAGACCTAGCTCCTTACATCAAAGTTCCTGTAATCTCATCAGTGTGGGGCAGCCCTTGGGAGCTCTGGTTGACTCCCTTGTTTGGAGCTACAGGGCAGCAAAGAATCAAGACCTGAGTATTTCCCCTGTCTTGTTCAGCACAGACACTGTGTCCTAGACACTTCCTGCAGGCCACTGCCCCCCTTCACATGGATACACAACGTTTGGGAACAGGCATCCGGCCAAAAAATAATTTCTTACATAATGAACAGAAGTCTTAATTGCAACCTGTTTTGCCACTGACAGCAAATCCCAGGTTGATGTTGTCAGAGCAAGAGCACTGACAGCATCACCACAGACTGCAGCATCACCACAATGTCTGCCTGTTTGCTGCTGCATCTTCATGGCAATGAAAAAGGCAGCGGTTGGACAGAGGTCTGTGCCAGGTCCCAAAAGTGCTGACTCCTTCAAGGATTGATTGTAGGAAAGTCCTCTGGAGTACTCCTTGCATTAGTACTGCAGGTCTTAAATTGCTCAGTGTTTTGGCTGTGCTTTCTCCATTTTCACCTATCTCCTGTGAATACATTCCACAGAAATTATTTTCCACTCCCTACTTTATAAATTGCATTTCTTCCAATACTAATCATAAGAACTGGTGGGTTACATGTATTTATATGTAAACAACAACAGAGATATGCACTTGGAGGTCAGTCAAGACTCAGCCATTTGGCCTCAGACTCCCACTGAGGATACTGAACTTCTGTCTTGCTCTTTGCTCTGCCCAACACATGGGATCCAAAAGCAGCAGAGCCAAAGGTGCTATATGAGCATCAAAGCCTGGAGCCCTGCTGGCCTGCTTTTCCTTCATTCTCATCCTTAATACACTCTTTCTTGCTTTCCTATCTTCTTAATACCTCCCTGTGTATTGGTCCCCATGAGCCCCACAGAAGTACACCACATACATGACAGTCTTGCAGAGACGGTTGCGTTTGGGCATAAACTGCCCATATGTCATTTGAGACTTGTGAGCTGAAAGAACAGCCTCAAAGAGGAAAAAGCACAGCCACCTTCTCCAGTATATTCATGCCAGGGACATAAAGTCATCCAGACAATAGACGAGTCGTAGGTGTGATCCTCAGGGCACAGCCCTCCATATGGAAAAAGAAATTGCCATATGGGGTCAGACCATATGTCCATCTTGAAAAGAAGCATGTCTCTTTCCTGCCTGTGCCACTGCCAGAGAGGCACACTGGCAGCACAGAAGGACTTTTGCCTTTGGGACACAAGGAATAAGCAGGACAGGAGCTTTCTGAACTGCACATTCTTGTGCCCAAGCTGTCTTGCAGACTGTCTTCCTGAGTTCCACAGAATGCTGGAGGCTGTAAGGTATTTCTTAAGAGTTTTGAAAAAGATGTAGTGTTTTGAATCTCTACCTTTTTTCATTACTAAAGGAGAAAGGTCATGCCAGTCAGCCAAACTGCAATGGTTCAAGTACCTCTATACAAAAGACCTCTATTACCTAGATTGCCTGTTTCTGTTCAGGAGCTTCAGAAGAGCCAGTGCCATTTGGCTTTTCTCTGCTTCACACTGGTGCTGAACCTGTTATTCCCTCAAATTAGCCATATGGATCCCTCATGAGCAAAATGGCTTTGCTAAGTCATTTGCAAGCAATTCATTAACTACTTCTGAATTAGTTCACTGCCATTCATAATGGAGCACAGAAAAGCAAACTGGCACCTATTTCAGTTTGTCTTAAAAAGTCAGGCCATGGATGATGAGTATCAGGACCTGCATTTATACATGATGAGGGTGATGAAAAGAGCAAGGTGGGGCAACTTCATGGGTTTCTTGTTCCAGTTTAATTCACCTGTGTTCATGTGGTAACATGTTCATGTTATGATGTAGATCTTATGAAACAGAAATAAATGTCCCAAAGAGAGTAAAGTAAAAATATGATGTCTGACAATCTCTGAAATCATAGAAGTGCACAAAAGCATTTATGGTCCTGGAGGGAAGGTGCCAACATTAATTCAGCCACTGGTGTCAAACTTTGGGGGTATGGTCACAACTCACCAGTCTAATCTCCCACATACACAGCCACAAAATTTCTTCCAATAACATAATTTTTAAACTTTCTTTTAATCTTAGAAAAAAATAATTTACTTGTTTTTTAAGCAGTCTTTAATTTAATTTTACTCTTCCCCCCTATAAGCTGTTCAAGCCTTCAATTACTTTCCCTGTCAGGCAATAAAGAAGGAGTTAAGGTTAAATTTGTTTTAACTTCTGCTGCTAATTCCTGGACTTTCACACTATCAGAAAGTTACACAAGATCTGGTCAGAACTGTTTGTAAAGAAGTCCATTAAGTGATGAAGCCAACTCCAAAACATATATTTGATAAATTGAATAAATAACACCCATTAAATTCTGATTGTTTTTTAGGTCTTCTCAAGTCCTCTTCAGAGCTTCTTTATCATTCCTAAAATCCATCTATCAGAACTGCATGCTCACTGTTACAAGCTCAGTCCCCTTTTCTTACTTGCTCTTGTCCTTTTTGTACATTAGGCTCATAGTAACAATTACTACAACTGTACTGCACAAAAAAGCAGGTGGGAACAACTTGTGCCCCGTACATCCTCCTTTCGCTGCACAGTGTTGCTTCACACCAACTGGCAGAGTCTGTATTCCCACTTCCTAGATGCATTGCATTCTATTTATATTGTTATACAAAACCATACCTCTTTTGGAATCATGACAATTTAATTGAGTTCAATTATTTATTTACCATCTCATCTGTTGCTAGAGTTTGAAAACTCCACCTGCAAGGCTTTTAGCTGGTCATTGCCCATTTACATTATTGTTAAGAAGGGAAAAATAAAGAATATTTAACTTGGCATGTCTCTGATTGGGAGCACTTAATGTTGCAGCTTTGGTGCTTTTTGTTCCTGTCTGCTTCATAGTTTCTGTCCAGATACATAAAATATAAATTACAACACCCATGCAAATATTCTTTTAGCTTCTGATTCTAACATAATAACCTGGGATCTGTATGGGACTCAGCCTTTTCTTCTTTTACAAGGAGGCTGACACAAAACAGAGATATAAATATTATCTCTATGTTAATTTCATAGAACTGAGGAGGCTTTGGAGAATACAAAAGCCTATTTTAATAAATGGTGTTGCATATGCCTTAAAAATTTGGCCATTTTCATAACTGGCTTTTCCCCAAATCCCTCCTACCACTTCAATTCCCTGTAAATTGCCATATAAGCCATATACATCTTTATCAGAGTCATTAATACTGCCTACCAGCCAAAAGCTGTGGCTCCCAGCTGCATCATCCCCAGAACACAGATCTGTCACTGAGCAAGCCCGTGGCTGGAGCCAGGGAATGGCTGCTCTGTGCTGAGGGAGTGGTGGGAAGAGATCAAAGTTCCCCAAGAAGCTGGATGAGCAGCTTGTCTCAAAAGAGCGGCAGACATGTTGAAGAGTGTTCTTGTTTGTTTGCATAAGTGTGTGCTCGTGCTGGGGTTAAGAGGAAGAGGTTATAAAAGCATTAGCAAAGTATATGGAGGTTTCAGCTCTATATGTTGTGTCTTTCCTCACTTAAAGACAAAAGCAGCACTCTTTCCAGTAGTGCAGAACACATTGCCAAGCCTTTCTCTGCATGATGAAGTGACCTCAGTCTACTCACAAGTACACTTTATCTTTTTACTGAAGTAGTTTCCTCTATTAAAATGAAGTTATAACCAGTTTGAAGATCACTCTAGACCTTCACTATTAACAGTTGTAAGGTAATAAGTAGGTAAGTCTGCACCTTCATAGAGCAAGTCACAGGTGACCATACCAATTTTGACCTCTGAAGTAGCAGGACACTGCCCCAAAAGGGTTGATGCCATACTGAACACAAACACAGGCTGATGAGACAGACATGTGCTGGCAGGCTGCAGGCAATGGCGAAGGGCTGCTGGTTTATCTGAGGGAGGGCACAGCCCAAGCTGCTACCTCCAGTTCCCCAAAGCATGGCCAGGGCAGGGCCCAGTTTCAGCCCAGGCCCTTTTGCTTCCTCAGTCCCCCCTCCTAAGCAGAACCAGTTTTTAAAAGGGAAGGAAACATATCAACACTGTAAAATAATGTTCCTCAGAAAAAAAATTTCTCTCCTTGGATAGTACACAGCTTGCTGAGCCTCTCTCCTCTGTGCCTCAGGCCTTCTGCCAGCTCAATTTTGGCCCCTCGCCAGAGAACAGTGGAAGTGTGCATGTCCATTTTGGCTTTCGCAGAGTGAGGTGTGGCCTGTGAGCCTGAGAAACACCGACCAGCTGCTGAGACCCATGGAGAGGGGCTGATGGGCTTTCAGCTGCTCCTCACCCTGGCTCCCCACTGCCCAACTCTGCTTCATGACTTCACCACTCTGGCCTCATTCCTCTTCCACTCCTGCCTTGCACCAACACACATGCTGCTGGAATGGAGCAACCAGCACTACTCTGTGTTGGACAATGCTATTCCCACTCCTCTCAAAGCCTTCCTGTTTTTCTAAAGCTAATCTGACATCTGCAAATGCATTTTAATAATGGCACCTATTCAGATTAGTTTCCTTTTACACATTGATGAATTCCACCTGCTTGGAGTTCTCTCAAAACAAGGAAGGAGAGCCTACAGATATTTATCGAGCACAGGGCTTTGGCTCTTGGATTCCCTGCACCACATAAACACAACACTTGCATTTCCACCTTTTATGAATGTATATATGCTACACAAGCTATAGATAAACCCACCTGCCAATGTACTCAGACAGCATGTTAAGCTCTTGGACAGTGCAGCTATACTAAATAGTATTTTTTTCCCATTTGGATTACAAGGAATTAACTTTGAATGGGCAATGGATATAAGCTTGAACTGCTCTAGTTTCTACCAATCCTCTCATATAAAACTGCAAGGCAGATTCTGGCCCTGATATACAAAACCCAGAGAGCTGTTCTAGCTAATCCTAGCTAAGAGTGAACCCCGTACACACGTCCAGAGGTAAATAGGTTCTGGGCCTGTAAGTAGGCCCAGAAAAAAAAGCTGTGATATAATTACAGAACCATGTCTTCTGAGCTGTTTCAATGAGCTGTGATATATTCATAGAGTGCAAAGAAGTCTAGATTAGATAGATAACTTTTACACTGCCTTTAAAGCATCAAGATTACGGTAACTGTTGAAAGTCCCTTGGGCACTGAAATAGAGTCTCTTACTCTTATTAAAGTGGTATGTTTTGCTCAGTGGATTAATATTTTATTTCAGCTGCCTTAAAATACGTATGCAGATAAGTGTTTCTATATATGTTTTGTCTTTCCAGTAGGTTTTCCATCTATTTGCAGTCTGTTTTCAAATACACATGACTTACTCCAGCAAGAAAAGTCAGTATTGAGTCACATGCATTTCAGCAGTCTTTACAGTTTGTATATGAAGATTTATCATCTTTAATTTCGCAAGTTTACAGAACATAGCCAACTGCTTTTCTTTGCTTCCAAATAAAGTATGGAAAGTACAGTCTGTGGCAAAGGAAGAATATGAAAAGGCCCATCTGGCTATCTTTTTTGGTGTTGCAGCTGTTAAAAAATGAAATGCATTCTCTGACAGATGAACAGAATTCAGTAGTTAATATGAAAAGAAGTCTTCATATGTTTTTTACATAATGAATAGAATGTGTGGCCCTTTCAAAAACTAAACCTATGCCTGCTTTAGAAAAAGACAACTGCAAGAGCACAATGACAAGCAGATAGAATATGAAGCTGGAAAATTATACTATTACATCCAAAGTTCTTACTCTCTGACTTGCCTGACAGGGTAAAATTGTGAAAAATATGCAAAGTAGTCTCAAGATTTAGCATAAGCAGTTGAATTACTGTGGGGAAGTTACTGTCCCTGTGTATGGGAACTGCTGAGGAAGAACTGCCACACAAACAACTGAGTGCCTCTGCTGGGCATTGGCTCAGGGAACCAGCTTATTATGGAAACAAAGTTGTGTTGAAGAACTTCAAAGACTGAAGGCTTTTGTTTCACTGAGATAAATCAAGGCTCCATCTGTAGAAAGATCACATTGTGTAATTTCTAGCATGGAATATACACAATGAATGCTTGGATATATCCAACTGCTGATGTGATCCAGGAGTTATATCAATTAGAAAAATTAAATAAAAATATTATGTTAATTTAGAAGGAGAAAACCTATGACAATTTAAGTCAAATATTTATAGGATGGTTCAATGGCACTTATAAATTGCTACCCACAGTTGATATTTCTGAGAAAAGGGGTTCCAAAGAGAACTCACAAATTAAGAAGAAGCGTGTATTTCACATATATGGCAAGTTTTCACTTACAAAGTAAGAAATGTTAACTAACCATAAGGAATTGGACATCTAATGTAAATGTTATGACACATACCTTACAAATTACGGAAATTTCAGGTGAAAGAGGGAAAGCTAATTAATACTTTGTTACATATTCAGTCTTCTTCCACAATTACAACAAACTTTCAACTGCATCATGTATCAATGCTTAATGCTAACTGTACTGATTGTCTTCTTAAAAGAAACTTTGCTGTATAAAATTACATAGTTCTTGCAAAGGATAGGAAAAATTAAATATATGTTTTAATACTTTTCTACAGAGACAGGGAGATAACATATATAAATATTTACTCTTCTCCCTAAGTCACTACAATTTGTTTGTTTTCATCTCTGAAAGCAATTTGCAAAGTGGAGTTTTTCTAATAAAATATTAACTCTTGAGAGATGGCAAACACCTGCTTCTGTGCTAAGTATGTGCCTGCCTTGAACACACCAGGTCTGTCCAAGTGCTATCACCTCAATAAAACTTTTTAAATCTGAAAGGTATTCGAAAGGAGAGCAAGGGCAAAAGATACTTATGCTCAAGCATCTTACCAAATATTCACTACCATTATAAAATCCTAATGTCCACTGATAACATGTGTCAGAGAAGATACCTACTAGCCAATCATCATCAGGAAAGCAAAATCTATGGCCTTTTCAGAACTCATCACTTGAGTGTTCCTCTGCTGGTCTGAGGTTAGGAAGCTGCATCCCAACATCCCTGGAGCACAGCAGGCAGCCATGAAAACCACTTTGTGTTGAACTGTGCTGCAGTCACTGCTTTGGGAAGGTGCTGGGGAGATGTCAGAGAGGAAATAACTGCAAGCACATGCACTCGAGGTGCAGCAACAGAAAAGGAGAATGTGACCTGGCACGGTGAGGGAAGCAGCTCAGACCCACACTCCTCATGGGCTTGCCCCGGAGAGCGGCATATGCCCCACTGTCTGCGGTGCAGAGCAATCACTGTGTTTACACTCCACAACATATTGAAAGGCATTTCTGCATGTGTTGTGGTTTGTCATTACCACAGAGGAAATGCAAATATTCACCATGCAAAATGCAGGTGCTATCCTAAGAAAGAACAGGTTCCTATTAACAGTATTAACCAGATGTTGAAATTAAAATGATTTATCACTTAATATTCCTTAAACCTTTCTTCAAGGTGAGCAGATGTTTCTCCATCCCCAAGCTTCTGTACCCAGTAAGTCTGTGGAGGAGGACATTCAGTCTTAGCCTGCTATGTCAGTGGTGCTCTGCTGCTGTGGTTCCAGGTACAGCCTAAATGCTGCAGCAAGTGCCATAAGCAAATATAAGCCAAAAAATCATGCCAGAAAGAGCTCTGTGGATACTTTCTTTCCTACATGGACTTATGAGTATCTGCTTTTCAGAGTGAGAAAGGCTATGACTGTTTGTGGATGCTCACATTGTTCTCTGCCTACCCCCAGCCAATCCTTGCTTTGGTCTCATCTACCCCAGAGCCAGCAGAGAACTTCTTTTCTTACTGCACGTGAACTTTGACCACAGTAACTAATCTGTCTCATCATTTCCATATGAAGAACAAGAAAAGATCCTTTCCTGGAGGAGGTTTATCTGTCAATATCACAAAGCTCTACATACCTCACCATACCAGAAATGGGCTTTTCTACAGATGAGAAATGTATATACCTTTTTCCCTTACTGAAAGCACATTGCTAAGTTTCTATTTCTCTGCACAATCTCTATTCCTATATTCTGGGCAACACCATCAATGTTCACAAATGCAGAAAAATTACTGTCAATTACACTGCCAACACAAGCCTTCAAGAAATGTACAGTGCATAATACCTTCTACTTATATTTTTTTTATTCCACAGAACGTGGGGGTATCAGTCTGTAGCAAAGGACATCTGGCTCCTATTTGTGAAAACAGTGGTTTGTGGGTTAAAATTTGTATGCGCCAGTAAAATTTTGGAAGGAAACTATTCAGCACTTAAGAACATTTCATCATTTTCATGTATGGCAGGGGAAACATGTATAGTTATATATGACCAAATAGATCAGGAAGATTATTTTCAACTGAAACATTTTACATTTTTACAGCATTTACACAATTTATCTTAAACTGTTGTTTTTCCTTTTTAAAATTAGCATCAGTGTTTGTTTCCTGTGTGAAACCTGGTTTGTGTCTGACCAATTAAAGTGAAGATAAATGTGTCAGGAAGCTGTTTTGAACACAGTACCTTAGCTGCACAATAGAGCTTCTCTGAGTAACTGAAAGTCAGTATCAGAAAAAATAAATTGCACAATTCAGTTGTGACTGGAAAATTGCTACTGAGATGGGCAACTTGATGCAACTGTTTCTATTACTTTCTATTGTATTAGGTAGGGTAATAAACAGCTCATAAGAGCAGTAGATCAAGCTTCACTTCATTCCATACTGTGGATATCAAACAATACTGCCAGCAAAAGATTGCCTGTAGAGCAGGAAAATGTTTTATTTTCCAATCTTGTTCAGTTGAGAGACTTTCTGTTGAGTCTGCCAACAAGGATGTCAATTAGTGTCAAGTAACATTTTGGTGCTGCTGCTGAGATACAAAACAAAGAGAGCATAGTATGGTGAAATGGATTTACTGTACTAAGGGATAGAAAAATAGAAAAATACACTTTTTTTTTTTTTTTTGCAAGTAGACCTAGAATTCAGTGAGATGGGGGAAAAAAGAGTATCACGTGCCATTTTACAATTTACATCCCCAGTTCTGTACTGGGAATTCTCATTTTGAGCTCCCTTTTTAGAGGAAGCCTGCATTATGTGAACCTTCAAAATGCACAGATCACATCCAGTAGCTAAGATGAACCCCAAACCAGCTCTTTGTTAATTCTGCTAGGACTTCTATCAATACTCCTAACACTATCTAGGCAAATTGTTTCTAGTGAAATACAAAGGAGAATTAAATACCCAGGAGCATGCACAAAGCATGTCCACTCACAAGCATAAATCTCAAGTACATCATTCAGTTTTTACTTTCAGCTTGACTATCAAGTCAGTATGAAATCTCCACTGAGTTGTCACCTTTACCCAATAAAAGCTGAGTGAGAAAGATGATGGTACCTTGGAGTGAGGTCACTCAGTAATCAGTAAATTCCCAGTGCCTATCTGCAGTCACTTCATGAGTTTCAAATAGCTTTCTCACAGGGGGCTTTGCATATGTTCTTGACTGATGGAAGAGGATGGGAAGGGAACAAAT
Organism: Ceyx cyanopectus; assembly: GCA_013401355.1. Taxonomy (NCBI): domain Eukaryota; kingdom Metazoa; phylum Chordata; class Aves; order Coraciiformes; family Alcedinidae; genus Ceyx; species Ceyx cyanopectus. Next base: position 61,382 of record VYZU01005044.1, read on the forward strand.
CTGCAAAACTGGCCAGGGCAATCTATAAAGGTGAGCAGGACCAGCTTTGCTCAGGAATCCCCCTCAGAAACTTGGCTTGATGGGGCAAAATTATTTCCTTGCTAAGATTCACTGCTGAGCATTTACCTTAGTTGATGGAAAAATCGTTGATCTGCCATAAAAGCCACATCCTTACATTCTTATCTCTGCAAAGGTTTCAGTAGCAAAGTACAGGCAGCTTTGCACCAAATGACAAGTTCTGACTTAATCTCTTCTGCAAAACGATCAATAGGAGCATATATTTCACTCCTGTTTGTTTGGCTTAGATTTATTTTTTTTTTAAGGAAAGTTTACATTGTCTATAACACACAGAAAATGCTAGAGTAAAAATAGGAATTAAATCATCACTTCTATAAAGAGGAGGGGCAGCATACCTTCCCTGTCCATCAAGCTCCAAGCAGTTGGCACCCTATAAATCATAGGAAGCATGGGGGTAATTATAGAACTGGAAGCTGATTGCTGGAAACATTCAGAAGTAACTCCTAGTGATTGGAAGCTATTGTGAACACGACTGCAATGCAGGAACTGTGCAGGTCACTTCTATCCCCATTTTCCTCTATTCCTTTGAATAGTTTTCTCACAAAGCAACAAGCAGTTTAGTCAATCTAGCATGTTGCATGTGAGCAACCTGTTAGCATCGTGAAGTGATTGTCCTCTGTCAGAATTAGTGTTGATGTGACAACATTCAGATCACCAGGATCTGATTACTTTCCTGTTGTGCATAAAGCAGCGTAGTTAACAGCTTCTGCCAGTTCATTCTGTCATCCCCTGGCACTCCTTCATCACTCCCAGAGGCCCTGCAATGTGTTTATGGTGGAAAACACATGGTCAAAGAAGGCCAACTTGCACTGAGAGGAGATGATGACAACACGTAAAATGAGTTTTAGTGCCATGGCTTTTAATTTCTTCACTCTCAGGGCAGTACAGAGAGAAAATACTGCCTCCTCCATTCTTAAAAGAGGGAGCTCCTTGGTAAAAGTGCATCTGCTGGCACATTGTGTCAACCATGAAGAAATATTTGATTCCTGTCTCAAAGAAGTTACATCACCAGGACAAATATAATACCACTTCAGCTTAAATTGATGCCCAATTTCTTGCCCAAATATATTAGAACAACACTACAACATGATCAAGAGAAAAAGCTGCTTTTCAGTCATCACATCATGTTCTCCTGTCCTCAAGCAAGAAGATATACAGAACCTGTCACTTTCATTCTACATAAAGAATTTAGCTTATTTATTACTCTAATAGCTACTACTTACAAAGCTATTTACCTGTTATCGTGGATAACAAGTTCCACAAATTAACTGCCACAAGTATAGAAGCATTGAGTTTCATCCATATCCTTATTCAGTCCTGAATTCTATTTGTATTCAGCATTTGAGGCAGAATTTTCAGAAGTAACAAGCCTTGGAAAGAGTCACCCTTTCATTAAATAAAATCACCTAGACTCCACTCTTAAATTATGTAGAACTTGGACATGAGAAGAAGACAAGAGCCCCTCTACATGATTTGACCTGAGTGCTACTGAAAGAGTAGCTTTTGCTATCTGGCAGTAGATTTCTCACCGTGCTGTATAATCCCATGCTCCAAAAGTCTGCGGCCAAGTTGCTCTGCTTCACTCCGTGTGGTGGCCTCTTCCTCCTGAATCAGCCAGTCAATGAACTCTGAAGCCACAAAGGTCCGTTCATACTTAACTCCATCCTCTTCCCTTGCTTGCAGAAGAGTATTTTCAGAACTCATCAACCTGGTATGGGAGGAAAAAAAAATGGTAGGGAAAGTGGTTCCTCAGAAAAGCAACTCCAGATCTATCCTGACAAATCTCACTGATATTAATCAAACACATCTGTGAACCTTTCACTGATGCACTAAACCTTTCCTCAAGCTATGAATCTAAACTTAAGATGTGAATTATAACTGCTTAGTCAATAAATGTAGGCTTTACATTACTGTTTGGAGTTAATGCTTTCTGGTTTTTACCCTAAAAGCAAACAAGGTTTTTTCAGTTTCTCATTTCCACTATTTAGTCCCTTAACTTCTCTAAAAGTTACTGTATAATCAGCTTTGAAAAAGAATTACCTTAAAAACACCAGATTGTGATTAATGTGTTCAAAAATTCCTAACTAGTTTTTACTAGTTAGCAGGACTATGCCCCAAATTCATTGAGATGATCTTGAAAATTCTCCCTTTAAACTCTTAAACAGCTGCAGAAAAATTCAAGAGGAATTAAAAAAAAAAAGGTAGTGCTGTGGTTTGGGTGGATGATAAATATTTAGCATCCAACACTCAGTGATGCAGCTGCAGTCAGTGAACTTACAGACCTGAACACATTTTGACATCTGAAACTCAGAGGTCCTGTGCCTAAGTTGTCTTCACCTAACACCAGAGTTCAGAGGAACATTGTGAGGTATCTCTCAATCTCCTGGCAATTGGCATGTACCTAGCTAAAATATGTTAATAAAACTTTTCTCTGTTCAAGTAACCTACATAAATGACATAGTAGTAAAAAAAAAAAAAAAAAAAAAAAAAGTGAGGGGCAAAATAAAAAAGACTCAGCGTTTTGTTAAAGCAAAAATAATATTGACAGTTTGAAAGAGAAGACAGGATGAACAAAGAAATGATAATCACTCCCTTTCAATATGGAATCCCTCTTTTTGGGAGACCAAGCACCATAGTCTCCTTCCTTATTAATTTTCTTTTTCTTCATAATCATTTTATTTATTATAGGCTAATAATAGGATTACTGATAAGACTTTCAGAATAGCAGCTCAAGAATGATGGGGTGATCTTTTCCATGTAAGACTAATAACTACCCTCTCTTCTCCAAGTATTCTGAAACTAAGGGCACAACTGAACTACAACAGGAATATTCTGGAAGCACTTAATCTTTGCTCTTCTGACCAAAAAATTTCATTTAATGTACATCCTATCTCTTTCTTGAACTGCCAGCATGTCCAGAGTTCATGGAATATAACATCATTTCCTTTGGGAGGCATAAGAAATATCTGTGCCATAAGAACACAGAGTTTTCATTTGAAATTACGATGAGGAGGTTTGACAGGACCCAGCCTTTGTGATTTCACCTCGAAGATTTATTCCCTTGTCTTCAACGAGAGCTAACCAGAAGCCTGAACTGACTGGATCTGACCACCAGGCAGCAGATCAACAAACCAGGAAAACTCTGCTGAGCCACAGCTGTATTTCAGTGGCAGATGCAGTGATTGAGATGCTGGTGCATCATCAACAGCCCCTCCTAGTTGAGTAAGAACTAAGAACGTCAAAACTAGCTGAATTCAGGGATGAGCCAAAAGCAAGAGTATGTGTCAAAGAGGACAAGGGAACTTTATTCTTTCTCATATTTTGATTTACACGCATCTGCATTCAAAGGAACATTTTGTCTCAGCTGACCACATCTAAATCAGACAGCACTCCAAGGGACCATCTCTGAATGTGTCTCGTTCAGTTCACCAGGCTTTTTTGCCCTTAGAAAAAAAATGCAAACCCAAATCTTGTGTCTTTTCACACCATCAGCTGCATGGTTACCCAGAATTGGTTACCCAGGCTCTGCAGGCAGCAAATAAAAAATTCTTAGGATTATGTTAGTTGTTCTCTGATTAATCTATAATTAGTTGACTAGCTCATTGGAGTCACAGATAGAGAGGTCATTGAAAAAAGGATGCTAATCGTTACAATATTACAGAGACACAAAAGAAATTTGGAAAAATATCAAGTGGAAAAACACTCAGCTTGACATTTCACACCCTTCTGCATGTGCCCAGCATATTGCTGCAAAGGATTTGGACTTGTGAACAAACAGACATGACAAACTAATGGCTTAACAAACCCAGAAACAGCAATCCATAGACTGGCATCGCTAACTGAGGTAAATCACTGTAGCTCCTTGGCTGTCAACAAAGCTGTACCAACTCACACCAGCCAAAAACCTGGCATTTCATTAGACAGAATTGTAAACTACCTCTATCTCTTCCATCTTCTCCTTGTTCCAAAAAAACATGAGGCTATTCATGTCAAAATATGTTATTTGCTAAACGTGGTGTTATCCTGTATTGAATGAATGTATTTAGCCAAAACTGAAGTTCAAATCCCTTTCAAAAGACAATGTTAATCTTGTTTTTCCTAAATAACTGCACCAGAAGATAAATTTAACTTAACCACAGATGAGTTAAAATGAAAGTGATTCAAAGAATGCAGTCTCAAAATTATCTGAATGATTTCCTGAAATTAAAAACATAAATCTGCACTTCTTTTACTGTGAAATCTGCTGAAAATATCTCAGTTGAAGTCAACATCATGAGATGACTTACAGCTCCTAAACCCGACTGCACCAGAAACAACAATCCTGTGTGCCTGACCAAAACCTACTGAGAATTGCAAACATCATAAAATAGGATGCCTGCACAATGTGGGCTATTTCTAAACAAAAAAGCTATGAAAGGTCTGTGCTGAATTCTTTTAAGATTTGGAAGGAGGGTTTTGATGAACAGGAAACATATTTATCTGATCTGATCAGTCCTGTAAA